>JAXGGA010003366.1:0-104070 GCA_038373865.1 Uloborus plumipes
TGTTTTGCTTCACATTGAGCGAAACAAGCCTTCTGTTCTTAGGGGGTCCAATATAGGCGGTCTTCCCCTAAGTGTGGCATTTAAAGGTATCCACTTCAACACAACACATCATTTTTGGCTATTGCAACACTGCTTATTAAAAAAAACGAATCTTGAGAAACTATAATATCAACGGAGACATAAGAAAAAAAAAATATATTAGACAGTTTTTTTAAGCATGTATAGATTTCGAAATTGTTGATAGGAGACAGTGGAGCCAAAGATACTCAGGTGGAGCCCCGAACATAGTTTTTTGGAAGGAGAAAAATTCTCATCTCACCAAATGAAGCAATAATTTCAGCCGAATCCAAATCATCAGTGAAAATTTGC
Source organism: Uloborus plumipes (assembly GCA_038373865.1). Lineage (NCBI taxonomy): Eukaryota > Metazoa > Arthropoda > Arachnida > Araneae > Uloboridae > Uloborus > Uloborus plumipes. Next base: position 370 of record JAXGGA010003366.1, read on the forward strand.
TGAATAAAAAATGTTTTTAGGAGACTACAGTGTTCTCTCATCCAGACACACGGGATAAAATATTAGGAAATTATATTGACTGATGGAAATCACGGCATATAAATGCGCTTGATATAGCACAGAGTTCGTCAGCTTATAGGTTCTGGGAACCCCTTAGAATTTCCCAGCTCAAAATAATCTGCAGAAAATGAGAAAAAAAAATTTTTTTTGAAGTTTTTTTAAAAAGTTTCTGAACAATTGTAGAAGAAAGAAAAAAAAATATCTGCATTTTATCTTCAATATAATCCGCAGAAAATCAACAAAATGTTTTTTTTTTCTTTTAGTTTTCTCTGAATATTCTGCAAGTTTTTTGAAGTTTGTTCCAAATGTGGTTAAATTTGCTGCAGATTATTAAAAGCTTTTCAGCACATTATTTTTTGCTGGGTTTTTGAAAATTAAAGGGCTCAACTATAGTGATCAGTATTTTCTCAATTATAGTGCCAAACATCAATTAAAATTTCAGTTTTTATGAAAGATCAAATATTTTTTAACATTTCCAAATCAGTTTTTAAAATATCCTCCTACTCAGAAAGAAATATTATCTTGAATCAAAACTACTTTTCGCAACTGACACCTCTGAACTCTTGATAATTGAAAGATAACAACAAATTGATGTATCAAGATGTATCTATACTGACAAGAGCGGCTGGAAAGGACCTAACATACATTTTTTCTATAGTATTTGAAAATTAATGTCTTTAAAACTCCCTGAAAAGTGCTACAACTTTATTTCTTATCAAGTGTATGAAATGAACCATTAATTTTCCGAATTCCTGGGATGTTACTCTCCTGATTTCTAAGTCTTTACACCATTTCTTTCAAATTATTTAATGCATTTTTTCCCGATTAATCATGTTACATTTAGTACAGTGTTGTGTTAGTCGGTGGGTTGGAGAGATGATCAAACATTAGTTATATACCGAAAGCCGATGTGAGCAAGAGACGGTGTGTTTTCTTTTCTCCTCCCAAGCTCTTTTCTCTGTCGATTAATGTCAACGACTTGCAGAATCACAAGCAAGAGCAATTTCTATTTTGATTGATTTTAATTTGCAAAAGAAGGTAAAATTTTTAAAAAGTTTCCCAAGCTCTTTTCTCTGTCGATTAATGTCAACGACTTGCAGAATCACAAGCAAGAGCAATTTCTATTTTGATTGATTTTAATTTGCAAAAGAAGGTAAAATTTTTAAAAAGTTTTTGTTTGCATATTTTTCTCCGGACATTTTTGTAGTCTTGATTACTCCTCATAAGGCCTCAAAATGCTAAATTTTAGATCTTTTTTTTTTTAATTTTCTCGGGGGAGAAACCCCCGAAACCCCTGAAGTTACACATAGTTTATACTCAATTTAAAGTGATCACTGCATCATTCTCTTCATGCCCATCCATCTTCAAAGTTTATGAAAAAACATACACACATACACAAAAGAAAAAGAGAAAAGCCAGCAAAGAGAGAAAAAGAAACATGAGGTTCTGTATCGTAAAGTTTTACGGACTACAAAAGGAGTCCCATGTTTAAAACAGCGTAGGGTCAAATTCGGTCAAATCCTACTATGAATATAGGAGTTTACTTCGTCACGTTGTTTAATATTCACAAAATTATTTATTTTCTCGTATTTATCAGCAGTTTTTTCTTTTCAAACTTTAATCTGGGACAAGGGCGGCATTTTGAATTTTTGTCCGCCCCTGCTAGGGGGCTGCTAGGGCCGCCCCTGCCTATATGATGAGCCCAGGGCCGCCAAATTCTCAAACCCCCCCAGATATTTCAGCTAGCGACGGCCCTGGATCAACCCCTTTATATGAAAGCCAGAGACATTGTTGAGAACTGCCAGCTTACCGATTTGAATACGGTGGTAGTGAGGTTAGGTGGTTTTCACCTTCTTATGTCTTTCATCGGAGCTATTGGTGCTATCATGGCAGGTAGTGGTCTAAAAGAATTGCTCGCCACAATTTATGCAGAGAACAGTGTTATTAAAATTCTAAATGGACACGCATATTCTAGAGCTGTAAGAGCTCATCTGTTGACAAATCTTTCGTTGGCTCATTCTATTTTCAATGAGATTCAGCTAACTGATGAGGAAAAAATAATTATTGAGGAGATTTTGAATGAAGATGACAGATCAATGATTTGGTTGGCAAATGAAAATGAAATTGTTCATAATCTTAATGCGAAATGTAAGGCTGAAGTGGACAAGCAGGAAAGAAAAGGGCCCACCTCAAAGCTTTGGGTGCAATATTTTAGGATGACTGTATTAATTAAGAAATTCATTCAGGCTGAGAGAGCAGGTGACTGGGAGCTCCACCTGGACACAGTTAGCAAAATGCTTCCATTCTTTCACTCAGCGGGTCATTTTTTTTACGCCAAAAGTGCACGCTTATACCTACAAGATATGAGTGCTCTGCAACAGCGAATGGTCCCAGAGGAATTTGCTAACTTCACTAAACAATACTTCACGATTCGCAGATCCGATAAATTTTGGTCAGGCCTGTGGACAGACTTGTGTATTGAACAGGTTCTCATGAAATCCATGAAGAGTCAGGGAGGATTAACCCATGGTCGCGGAATATCCAATAGTGTACTTTCTCGGTGGACAGAAGGAATTGTGTACATGTCAAACATTTGCAGAGAACTGGAACGATTTTGGAACATTTTGTCGACACCAGAGCAACATGCCGACATAAGGCCAAGTCAAATCCTGAGAGACAATGCTGATGTAATGAAGATTAATAACTTTCTTAGTACGCATTCTTTATTTCCAGAAACAGAAAAATTATTGTCTATCAGTAGTGGAATCGTGGCAGGTCCGGAAATTAATTGCCACTTAGCACAAGAAAAAGGAATTGAATCAGTGAAGAAACTTACTGGAAATTCTTTTGGTAAAGTTACTTGCAAAAGAAAAGAAAAGGTACTCACCTTGGGAACAGTTACAAGTTCCGTTAAAGTTCACAACAAGCGTTGTGATATTGATCCACTTATTATCTTTCAAAGATTGTGTATTACGAAACAGTCGGATAAGGAGTTGAAAGAACATTTCAAATTTGAATTGGCCCCTTATCCAATGTCTTTGTTCAATAATGAAGGGATGCGAAAAGGAACAAAATCTTCTTTCTTCAGCTCTTTCACTCGCCTTGAGCAAAACATTCCAATTACACCCAGTATATTTGTAGTGGTAGACGGAGGATACCTTCTGCACAAGGTTATATGGCGCCAAAATGATTCTATCAGTTCAATAATTGATGGATATATTACTTACACATTTAATCACTTTGGTAGGAACGTAGCAGTGGTCTTTGATGGTTACCCTGAGGATGGAGCTCTCAGAAGTACTAAAACAGCAGAACGATTGCGTCGCTACTCTGTTCTTAGTAGCAGTGAGATTGTATTTGACTCTTCAACGATCATCACAGTGCCCCAGGAGAAACTATTAGCCAACGAGAGCAATAAACGACGCCTCATTAACGAGTTGTGCCTTGCCTTTTCCCATGAAGGCATTGAAACTAAAAAAGCAACGGAAGATGCAGACTGCATGATTATCCGAACCGCTCTCGAAAAAAGTACTTTTTACGAGAGCGTGATCGTGGCAGGAGAGGACGTGGACTTACTTGTTCTTCTCTGCGGTTTAGGATCAAACATTCATAATGTTTATTTCCAAAAAAATAAAAAAGGGGACTTCACTTGCACACAGTTTTCAACAACTTCATTCAGTGGAGGAGCCATGGAATTGCCTAAAGGATTCGAACTGTTTCTTCACGCATTTAGTGGATGCGACACCACATCTGCCCTCTACTGGCAAGGAAAGGCAAAGCTATGCAGCATTTTTGAAAAGAGGCAGAGTTTGATTGATTTGGCTGGTACATTTCTCCTTCCAGATGTTAGTCACGAAGCCATTGCCAAAGTAGGGCAAAAATGCCTTGTTGCTTTGTACGGAGGAGATGCATTCACCGATACTCTGCATGGTCTTCGATTCCAACTGTTTGTTAAAGCAGCTGCCAATGCGAAGGTTAACTTGGCCCGTTTGCCCCCAACTAAAGATGCTACCAACTTCCATTCCTATCGTACGTACCATCAAGTGCAAAAGTGGTTGGGCGTTGAGAAAGATGCAGTGGAATGGGGTTGGTCAAAAACCCCCAATGGCTTAATACCAGTCACAACATTATGTGAACCAGCCTCGCCCATGCTCCTGAAATTTCTATCGTGCAAGTGCAAAAAAGGATGCATGGGAGCATGTTCTTGCCGCAAAGCCGGACTAAAATGTTCTGCTTTGTGCTCTCGGTGCTCTGGAAAAAGTTGCAACAACGTCCATCCAGTTACAATGGACGAAGAAGAGGAAAATACTGATAACGTTTCTCTCTCTGACGAATATCTGGAGCAAGAGCAAAAACCTTCTTTTTCCGCAGTTTCGAGATACGAACACAGCACACAAGGACCCTCAAAAAAAGCTAAACATTGACTGAAATTAACCTTGAAGAGTTTTTAAACAATGAAAATAATATTTAAATACAATGTTAACCTTTTTTTTCCATTTTATGTATTTCTTATCGTCTAGTGCAGCGGTTCCCAACCTGGGGTACGCGTACCCCTTGGGGTACGCAACGACCTGGTTGGGGGTACGCCGAAAATATTTGGTAATGGCGTATTTTATTTTTTTGCCATACGTTACGTACGTGGTGGATGAAAAGTACAGTACAGTACTGGCGCGCCTAGTCGTCCGATGGTCTGTCTCACGCTCGCTCGTCAATGTCACACCTGAACCACAAAAGCCCTTCTGGTTTTAGTTCCTTTTACAAACACAGAACTAGTTGAGAGATCGTTCTCTTCCTATGCTTTCATTAAGAATAAGTATAGGAATAAGCTAACTGCAAGTCCTGATTTAAAAGTGTATTTATCAAACTTTGATATTGATTTCAAAATATTATGTGCAACAAAACAGGCCCAAGGGTCACACTAAAACAGTTTTTACTTGTTTTAAGAGTAATTTTGATTTTTTTCGATAAACTTATTCGCTACCGGTAATCTATATACGGGGTGTCCACTCCAATCGTGGACCAATAGCTAATTTTTAAACCGTTAGAGATAAGCATATGGTTTATTTGGGAAAAAATCTCCAAATTATGAAAGGAATTTTGGGTCTATTCAATGTTTTTCAAAAAATCAAATTTTGAAAGAGTTACGAAATTTAAATTTTTATACAGCCCCCCAGTCCTATCAATCATATTTAGTAAAACATTCTTGACACTGTAACGTTTAAAACTAAAAAAAAATCACTGTTCTACGATAAAAATTGACCGAGTTATGACGTTTTGAAAAATCAAGATTTTGAAGGATTTTGCATACGGTCCCTTAAGCGATCTCTCGATGACGTCATGAAATAATGCAAAATCTTGATTTTTCAAAACGTCATAACTCGGTCAATTTTTATCGTAGAACAGTGATTTTTTTTTAGTTTTAAACGTTACAGTGTCAAGAATGTTTTACTAAATATGATTGATAGGACTGGGGGGCTGTATAAAAATTTAAATTTCGTAACTCTTTCAAAATTTGATTTTTTGAAAAACATTGAATAGACCCAAAATTCCTTTCATAATTTGGAGATTTTTTCCCAAATAAACCATATGCTTATCTCTAACTGTTTAGAAATTAGCTATTGGTCCACGATTGGAGTGGACACCCTGTATATAAAAGAAAGTCGTGTTAGTTACACTATTTATAACTCAAGAACGGCTGTACCGATATGGCTAAAAATTGGTGGATGGGTAGCTTAGAGCCAGGACACGGACATACGCTATAATTTATGTGTGTCAGTTACATAAATAGAAAAAATGTCTTATTGACTTCGCCTTTTTACGATGCCTTTTTTTGACACCTCCATGGCTGAGAGACATAAAGCACACGTTCTGGCAGCTACCGGAGCGCCGTAAACAGCTGTAAGTTAGCTGTGCGTTGAGTGTTATTTGACTTTTTTGTGAAGTAAATTATAAGAAAACGCGTTACTTCCCTTGAAATTTATATGTTATAAGCTGTCAGAAACGTTTGCCACTTAAGAGTTTTTACGCCTCTGAGGCTGAGATATGGAAAGCGTTTGGTGGGATAGCTCCTGGACTGCCGTTAAAGAGGTTGTTCTTCTCACTACTCTTCTACTATCTTCTATATATATAAGAGAAAGTCGTGTTAGTTACACTATTTATAACTCAAGAACGGCTGTACCGATATGGCTAAAAATTGGTGGGTGGGTAGCTTAGAGCCAGGAGACGGACATAGGCTATAATTTATGTGTGTCAGTTACATAAATAGAAAAAATGTCTTATTGACTTCGCCTTTTTACGAAACTTTGTTTGACACCTCCATGGCTGAGCGACATAAAGCACACGTTCTGGCAGCGCTGTAAACAGGTTGTAAGTTAGCTGTGCGTTGAGTGTCATTTGACTTTTTTGTGAAATAAATTATAAACAAACGCGTTACTTCTCTTGAAATTTATATGTGATAAGCTGTCAGAAACGATTGCTCATTCCGAGGATCCCGATGATCCCAACCGATATGCCACGTTTGAATTGTGAAAGACCTTAAATTTTCGATCCGTCTTGTATTTGTCATGACCATCAACAAATCACAAGGCCAATCTTTAAAAGTTTGGTTTGAATCTAAAACATCACTGTTTTTCCCATGGTCAATTACATGTGGCATGTTCACAGGCCGGAACACCATCTGCGTTTGTTTGTTTTTCGCCTGATAATAAAACAAAAAATGTTGTGAATCACACTTACAAATATAATTCCCCCAATATAATCCCCACCATCCCCTACCCCCATCAACCATCTAACAAAAACAAAAAAAAAAACCAAAAACCACCAACCCCCAACCACCCCACCCCCCCCCACAAACAAACACAAACCCAATACCCACTACCACACACGACTCACACCAGCTCACACCCCCCCGCATCCACACCACCCTCCCCCAACAATAAACAACAAAAAAAACCCTCATAGACTATACCTCGCTCACATATCACTCTCCACCTCACACCCCCCCACCAAGTTAAACACACCCCCCACACACCCCCCACCCCTCTCCCCACACTCCCCACCCAACACCCCCACCCCCCCCCCCCCACCCAACCATATAACACCCCTCTCCCAACAAACTACACACCAATCACCCCCCCATACACACACCAGCATAGACCTTACAAAACCCCACCCACTAATTAGATCCATCCCTAAAACTATAACAAAACAAACACAACATCACCCCCCCCTCAAAAAACAAAATCACATACCATAACCCCACACATACCAATCCCCACCACTAAAAACCAATGACTATCCACACACCCTCTACAGACCACACAGCCCCACACCAGATTCACACCGACTCAAAAACAGCCGCCCATCCACTCTCCGGCGCCCCCACACACTAACAAATCCAACCCCCCCCACTCCCCACACCCCATAACATGAACAACAGAAACCACACATAGAAACACACTCATACTTCTCAATAGATACTACATAGAAGAGTACATCCATCACGACAGGATCTCCATAGATAAGAAACTATATATAATATACCCCCAAAAAAACATAACCAAAAATCGACGATCGATATCACCAAAACTAAATTACCACACTCTCTCACCAATTCACCTTAAACACACAAGATAATACCATATAAACTATAAACTATATCCTGTCTACAGACCCACCCTCTCCCCACCATCCACACACAACATCCACCAACACACCTAGACTATCCTAATACTCAACAAACCCCTCACTCACTATACTCCCCCACCCCCCCCCCACCCCCCCCCCCCCCCCCCCCCCCCCCCCCCCCCCCCCAGAGACCCACTCCCCTCCTCTATACCCCCCCCCCCCCCCCCCACCCCCCCCCAACCCTCACAGACCGTCATGACTCACATCAATCAACAACCAAAAACCCACCTCTAATACTGAGACCACCCCCCCCCACCTATCCCCCCCCCCCCCCCCCCCCCTCATCCACAAAAAACCCTCGACCCCCCCCAAACCATCACCCACCACCCAACCACCAACACCCACCCCCCAAAACACACCCCCACCAACCCAACCACCACACACACCCAAAACACCCACCCCCACCAACCACCCCCCCCCACCCACCCCCACCTCCAATCCCCCACCCCAATACACCAATCCCCCCCAACAACTAACCCCATCCACCAACCTTCTCCCCACCTCCACACAATTCTCACCCCTTTCCCCACCAACCCATCCCATATTAAAACAAGCCTCATCTACATATCATTTGCGAAACCTCCTCTTCTCCTTCCTCAGCATTCCCCCCCCCCCCCCCCCCCCCCCCCCCCCCCGACCGCCCCCACACACCTCGCCCCGTCCTATTATCCACACCACCCACCCCCCCACCCACACCCCACCCACCCCACCCCATCAAGCCCACCCTCCCCCTCGCACCCCACCTCACACCAGCCCCCGCCCACAACACCAAACCACCTCCATCTCCCCCCTCTCCCCTCACCACCACTCCTCTCCTCATCGCACACCCCCATACCCAGCAAACGACCCCCCATAACCCGTAAACTAACCCAGCCACCAACATATAATCAAGGACGACATCAACACACGAAACCCTCCAAACATACAAGACCCAAATATGGATGAGAAAAAACCATACGACGCCCTACACAGTACTACACTATGTATACCACAAAATCCCCCGCAATGTCCACATCCAACACATTCCCCCGCACAGAAGAACACTTCAACCTGACCCGACCTCCCTGTCGACATCCCTCCACCAATCAAATCACCCCCCCCCCCCCCCTTCTCATCAACATTCACTATGCTATAACTAGAACTACTCTGACTCTGACATATTCCCCTCCATGGACCCCGTTTATCAGCGAATCTAAAAGCCCCGATCAACCCCTACAAGCATGAACGCAACACCATCTCTATAATATACACGAGCGCCTACAGATAGGCGTAGTAGAAGCCGTTGCACTGACGACGAAATTCCAATGAGTTGAGCGCAAGAACTACATCACGTCCACTAGGACTGATGCAGTCCATGCGCTCATACGTTCAAATGGGGCAAGTAGCACGAATCTACCGAACTATACTAATCACCGTCTGTCACAAATGGACCCCCCCCCTCAAACAGCGCCTCTCGGCCTCCAGAGTATGTATATCCACCCAAGTCCACAACTGTCGAATTCTGTTGAAGACGAGAATGATCATAGTGTGTTTGCACTACCCCCGCGATGACCCCAAGAAAACCAGACGGATTGAAAAGTGTAGATGTTGTTGAACTAAGATAATGATCTGTATGTTTTCAATGCGAGTTTCAGTCAAATTGCCGTATTGTGTGTTCTTGCTGTATTAAATCAAAGAGTTGCAATTATTAAGGAGATGTCGGGTTTAAATTGCAGCAGTGATTGTGATGTGAAGTGTGCTTGTGTTATCTGACCTCAACATCCAACCTGGCTTTTCGTTATCTGAAATGTTGTTTTATTTTACTTAGCCTAAATCTGTAATGTTGCTTATTTTACACAGCCAAATCTCCTTTTCCGCGATTGAGGCTGCGCAAAATAAACAACATTACAGGTTCCGGCTATGTAAAATAAACAACATTACAAATCGCCATTTGCACTACACTACATTGTTTGCACCTTTGTCTTAATTCACTCGATATCTCAAAGTAATTAGCGTTCAGAATCAAAAGTTTAAGAATAAATCTTTATCTTTAGAATAGTTTCAGCTACAGTTTAAAAATTATTTCTTTACGTTAGTTTAGTTAGTTACTAAAATTTTATGTCAAATCAAAATCAACTTCGTTTCTTGCCATCTTATTATCCGCGGATTATACGGCACCTTTGATTCTACGAATGTATATTTTTGCCTGATTTTAAGGCCTACTAATTAATTATACGCCGCAGCGGCTACAACGGTAAAGATTTCATTTTCAAATGCTGATTCGTATTCAGAAGACAATCTAGAATTATACTGGGAAAGACGGAAAATAGCTTAAGAATGACGTCATACGATGACTTTTCCGAAGAGCCAATCTGAGGGCTGGAATTGTCCTTTTGATCTGCGGTCGGATAAAGGTAGCTCATATGCATCCCGGGTTATGCTGTCAGCCTATTTGTAACTGGGACGCTAGTCTTTCTCACAAAACATCAATATAACCAATCATTTGTGAGAGCAACTCACCTGATAGAACTCCCTGTCTCCGAACCTGAGCAGCTCAGCAAATATGTTGAGCCAGCAGTGGAGAATTCCATAAAAAATGAGGAACATCATCATGGAGCCGACGACCATGGCGCCGGCCAGGGTGAGGGCGGCCTCCGAGGGCCTGAAAGGTTTCAGCCCAGTACTTTTGAAGATGTCGACGTTGAAGCGCATGAAGACGCAGTACGTGATGAAGATGCAGGAGAAGAATTTGAAGATGTTGTAGACGACGACTCTCCAGCGGACTTCTTTCGTTCTGGAAAAAAAAAGTACGAGGTAGAAAATTATTAGCAAGTTCTACAGAACTCAAAACATCTTTTTTAGCCTGCTTTTATGCTAAAGTAAAAGAAAGCTGGATAAAGCATTAAAAATGGCCTAAAGCATCTTTAAAATATCATCCAAAAAAAGTCCAAAAGAAAGAAAAAAATTATATATATATATATATATATATATATATATATATATATATATATATATATATATATATATATATATATATATATATATATATATATCAAACAATTAATAATTTTAAAGTATAGGATTCAGAGATGGGGAACTTGGGTGTCTATCGGTCTATCTGTTACCCCCTAATAACTTTTTAATGAATACTCCAATTTGAACTTTTTTTCATTTAAAAGATGTCGGCAAGGACACCACATTCACGTATTTGAGCTGTCAAGTTGAACAATTTTTCAATCACCTTTGAACCGTTCAGAAAAGCAGTCCCCCCTAATAACTTTTGTGGGAAGAGTCTGATTTAACGAACTTTTTTTTTGTGAGACACATACTTTGTTTTTAGAAATCAGAATTTTATGCTAAAAATATATGTTTGATATACATTTGCAGTCTTGGACAATTATTAATATTATTGATCGACAATTATTGATCAGATGCTAGAATGTCGATGTTGGTAAACGGGCGTGTAGGCTCGTTTAGTTCTTGACAGAATTTTTTTTCTTGTTTTTTTATCAGTGTGGTGCTGTATCATCAAGTTGGCGACCAAAAATTTGGCTATGAGTAGCTAAGTGATCGGCAGTTACTGACGTTACTTCAGTTTGCGTTAAAATTAACATCGATTTGCTGCAAAAATTGTCTGATTGCAGCAAAAAACGGAGCTACACAACTAGACCCTATATACACTCTACATGTGTAACTCAGACTATTTTCACTACGCGAGATGCACACGTCCTTACGTCATAGATGATTAACTAAAGACGCAACAAGAAACCGGTTCCACGGGCTACCGTGATGCAAGTAGTAGATGTGCAAGCAGTCACAAAGCATATGCGCGAGACTTTGTGCAGACCCGTGAACTACTTTGACTGCGAAAAGAGAGGAGATCAGTGGTTGCTATCTAGAGTGGTTGCATCCTCGTAGGTTGTGCTTTTGCTCATTTACTTCAAGATTCGGGCATGCGTTCAAGGCGCCAGTGGCTTCCGTTATGACAGGGTTTCCTAAACTTTGTAAATAGTGGATCCTTTTCGTAATCCAATGTTCAGTGAGGACCTCTGACGTAAGAGGGTATAGATACAGGTAATTTGTAGTGAGTTGAACAAAAAAAGAGGCGAACATCTCTATTCAAAACAAGAAGTTCCATCCAGAACGAAACAAGCCTACTTTCCCGTGTACCAACATCAACATTCTAGCATCTGATCAATATCCTCTTAATTATCTAAGATTGCCGTGTGTGGAAAAAATATATTTTTATCGTTTAATTCTGATCTCTGAACACGAAATATGCAGCTCTTATCTGATAAAATATATACAAAAAAGTAAGTAAACAAAAAATATGTAGTAGGGCATTTTAAGCAATGCAGCTACCGTAAAGTCGGGTTACTTGGACTCACAAGGAGGTTACTTGAGCCCACAGTAAAATGATAAAATCTGGGTTTGGTACTAGCATTAGAGACTGCAGAGGTCTTCTACCTAGAGGAGAAACGAGGAACTACGTGCAAGTCTTCCACTAATAAGTACCAAACCTAGATTTTATCATTTTACTGTAATGGGTTCAAGTAACCCCTTAGGGTCCAAGTAACCCGACTTTACGGTAACATATTTTTTTTCATAAACTCTTTCATCTCTTACAAAGCAAAACCAACCAAAAAAAAGAAAGTTGGTCATCGAAATAAATACATTTTTATCGACAAATCGTTCATAGGCTATACTACTTTGCTTTACGAAATCCAACCAAACAGCAACTCACCGTGGATAGGACTCTCTATAAATAAAAGCTGGTATGAAGAGAAAATATGTGTAATGCCTGAGCGATGGAACCAGGCTATGTAATTGATTTCCATCTGAAATTCGAGAAAGAAAACGTTAAGTTTATTTGTGCTGTAACTGCGTGTTTTATTTTCAATTGTTATAATTATATAGGGGGCAGTTCATAAATGATGTCACTTTTTTTTTTCAATATTCTTGACCATCCTTCTCTTTTTTGTCACAAAATATCACACACATCATCTAACTCCCTTCCCTCTCCTAGCTACATTTCACGCTGTATTACATAAATTTACAGTGGCCGCCGTTTGTATGAATCACATTTGTTCTAAATGGTTTGATTCAATAAAGCGACTACTTTAATGAAGCTGGATTTTGTTTTGTTTCTGATGGTTTGATTTTTTGAAGCGGACGATTCAATTAACCTCTGATTCAATTAACCGGCGACCTCTGTATAACATGAACTGCACACCTGCAGTTCAGCTCTAGAAGCTTACACTTCAAATTGGAAACAAAACTTAACTAAACTCGCAACAGCTATACCAAGATTATTATAAAATTGACTTAGGATTTACATTGTACTAACAGTACAGCATAGTACAGTGTATGCTGGTTGATCCATTTATGGCCAAATTTTTTTCAACAATTTTTTTCAATTTTTATCTGCTTAAGACTCTTCCTTGAAATGATTTACATACATTTTAGGCGTAAAATAGATCGCAGTTGCCATATTTAATAAGTTATTTAACGTCCTGTTTATGGGACACTGGGCAGATATGTGAGCAAAGTACGACCTTACTTGACTTTACTTTTGCAAAGTAACGTAACAGAAGGCATCTGCGATCAATTTTTAGCAAATAATTTAAAAATAGTTTAATTTTATGAAAAATAAGTTCGCAAAAAAAAAAAAAAAACTTTCTGCGGCTACCCATGCTGGATCGTTGCTTGACTGATTTGTCTGAATAGCTGTCAACAAATAACCTCTGATATCCAAATAGTGGCTTTAACTGGTTCTCTCAAGAAGACTATTTAACTTGTGAAAAACAGTTTTAGTAAAATAACATACCCATTACAGGTTTTTGTATGCAGTAACTAACAAGCGTCCTGTTTTTAGGCTGCTGGGCATAAATGGGTTAATTAAATCAGTGCTTTCTTGAATCAGCCTCTTTAATGAATCAAAACGGCCACTGTACTTCACACTTTGGTTTAACACCCTTATTACTGCATTTTTAATTTTAACCGAGTGTAAATTTTGTAGTTTATTAAGCTGAACAAGGCTTTCTACCTGTACATGTGAATCAAATAAATCCCAAGGGTTGGCCAAGTGGAATGTTTCTTTCAGTAGGGATGAGATTCTTTAGACTGAATATTCGAATTATCTCAAACCTTTTGCGAGAACTTCAAACGTTTTTATAATGTAATTTTTTAAAAAAATTTAGTCATTTTTTTTCTCTTTTTATAAACACGAAATCGCACCAAGCAAGATAAGTTTAGCCATCATTGCATCTACTGATACGCTTACACAATAATAATAAACCATTAGGAATTAGTTATAATAAAGTTTTTTTTTTTACAAATTTTTATGTGTACAGGCGCGGATTTAAAAGACCAAATATATAACCTGAAACTGCATTTTTTGGTCATATTTTGAAAAAGTGGCCCAAATACCCCCTGTTTCTGCAAAAAAAAAAAAAAAAAAAAAAAATTGCATTTTTACCCGCTCCTTGTATACCTTCAAGAGTTGTCTGCACCAAAAGTTTCATTTATTAATAAAAAGTACTCTGGTGTCTACCGCCCCATGTACCAGAAATTACTGGTAGATCCATTCGAATTGAAGGGTTTCACGCATAATAACGATATATTTTGAGTGCTGACGTCTTTTCGGCCTTGACGTTCTTACTAAATTAAAACAATAATTGCTCAAGAAAAATACTTTTTTTTTCAGGGGAAAAGGGGAAGTACTTTTTCAGAACAAAAACGTCAGTGATTTACCTTGGGATGGTTTGTACTTCATAGCTCGTGGAGCTGTTTCTCTAACAAAAGAGTATACTTTCATGAATATACGAACCTGAAAAAGATAAAGATTAAACAAATTTGTAAAAATGTCACAACAAACAGAATATTTGGTGATTCTATATTATTTAATTAATCAAATAAAAATACCGCAAAAAATATACTTTTGATGAAAGTCGGAGTTTTGAACCTTTGTTGTTATTTTTTTTTATTATATAGTATTTTTCATATCATTAAATAAAAAAGGAGGTAATCAAGGTAAAAAAGAAGCATGCCCCAAGGACGGAAACAAGAGAACGCGATGGGTGCTAGCCCCTCTCCCTTGAGGGACTGTCCTCCAATAGTTTTTCAATTTTGAAGTTCAAAAAAAGGAGAAAGGCTCGAGATTCGGGGCTCTACTCTGAATTATTTTGAAATTGGAGACGAAACAATTATAATCAACAAAGTCCTCCAAGTGAAGTGTCACCAACTCCTCCAAGTGAATCAATACCTGTGTGGGTGTTTAATCGGCAGGAGTTTAATCGGCAACTGGTGTGGATCCAAAAAAAGAACAGTACTCTTTTCAGGCTCCCATCCAATTGGTTAAACCCTTAGAGCAGAAAAAAAAGTAAATGGAGAGGTCAAGTCCGATTATTGGCTTAGAAAAAGCTAAAACTAAGATACCAAGTCACATGGTTCAACATCCGTGAATGAAAGACGTTTTGCGTAAAACAAGTGAAAGAAACCTGATTTCTTCCAATACTCTACTTTAAAATATGTCACGTGACTTGAGATCTGTGGTTCAAGAATTGAAGACTGCACTCTCTCTACCTTTATTCCTTCTCCATGGTTAAACCATGTGTCGTGGTAGGTGCAGAGGACACTGGAGTGAAAAACGAAGTTTTTGTGAAAAGTTGTAGAAAAGTTTGAGCATATTAGTTTCACATTGCGGAGAGAAATATAGGAAAGGAGGGGGGGGGGGGGTGTCTTTGAATCGCTTGACGTAAGGCTAAATTTTTCAGCTCAGCAGAATACTATAGTGCTTGAAGGGCTTGGGAGATGAAGGGGTTACGTGACAAAACATGAATGGCGAGTAATTAAAGTTCAAAGTTTTATTGTTGCAGCTTTTCTGTTTTCTGGTTTTGTCGTTAGTAAGCGTAAGAAATTAGTCCAATGACATCTATTTTTTGATGTACCAAGTTTTATTTGCTTAGCTGTATCCATTGCCTACCATTGCCCAGATTGTTAACTTTTTAAATCTAACATTGCCTATTCGTCCTCCAAGCCCTTCGTTTATGGACATAGAAATCAATTGTTTATTGATGTACCGATAATAGAAAAGAATAACGTAAGTTCGTAAGTAGATTTATTTTAACACATTTTACCTGTTCTGCAACGATAGCAAAGCCCGTTATAGGTGGGATCTTGTTTCTAAGCACCGTGTAAGGCGTTAGCGTGTAAAGCAGGCCTATAGCTACAACGAAAAGACACAGGAACAGGAAATCGACGACCTGCAAATAAGAAAGAAAGTTTAATTCTGGAGAATTACTACCAAAATTTTTGCGCTTACTCGTTAGATAGGGGAATATGGGCAAAGGGAAATAGTTAAGTTTACTTACCTGCGTCAAAAGGACCAAATAGGAATGTACTTTCAAAAAAATGTAGAAAATTTTCGCCTCAAAAAATCATGAGGCAAAGTGAAAAAAAAAAATATTTTTGTTATGAAAAATTTTCTACTCAACGATTAACAGTAATTTTCATCAAGTTAATGTGTAAATAAACGAAAAAAATAATTATTAATGAAAAATAAACGAATAAGTAAATAAATGAATAACAGAATTAACTAATATGTGGATAAAAAATAAATGAGTGAACAAAATCGAGAATGAATAAGAAAATGAGTTAATGAATGAGTAAACAAGCAAATGATTAAGTAAAAGAATGTAAATTAATTGATAAATGAAGAAGTACGCACGTGATTTAATAAATGAACGAATAAGTAAACGAAATGAACCATTTCACTTGCCCCGCGTGCACTTACATTGAACTTACATTACATTGAACATTTAAAATCAAAAAATGCCTAATATAAACTAAATAAGGACTGCATTGCACATCAGTAGATCTCAATTAATAGTTCAAATGATAATTGCAAAAATTTTATGATTTTATATTATCAAGATATATTTTTGAAAAACCACGAATGTGTTACAGTAAAGGTATCAAATTTTGAAAATGGCTTGTGAAATTTTTTTGTTGATCTGTGGAGATACTTATTTTTGGACAGGGATCTACTATATGTCTAGGAACTTAGTTAAAATATTACTAGATAGGTGTTGCTGAAAACACTTTACCATTTCACTTTGCCCCTCTATTTCATTTTGCACCATATTCCTCTACTATTGTTAGTAACGGATAGCGATTTCAGCTTTTCAAAAGCGACGATCGCCATGTAATAAGGCTCACGTTCACTTAGATTTTCAAAAATGGATGTTAATGTAATAGAACGCAAAAAAAAATAAAGAAATAAACAAATTAAATTGGAGAATATAAATAAATTAATGGAATAAATGAAAATTTTTAAAAAAGGGGAAAAAAATGCATTTTTTTTATTCATTATGAATTTGCTCTTTTGAGTTTTTTTCTGTCGCCCTTTTCCGTCGTGCAATTAAATGTTTAGCTAAAGCGTTAATTTTTCACGAGCCCATCGTAACTGAATTTTTTTTCCCACAAAATATATACAGTAAAGCACCGTTTATACGTTTCTCTTTTATACGTTTTTATCATTTATACGTCTTTTAGATTGGTCCCGGCAGAGTCAAATGCATATCAATGAATATCGATTATACGTTTTTTCATTTATACATTTTATTCATGCAGTCCCTTCAAAAACGTATAAACGGTGCTCCACTGTATTTTTTTCTTATAAAGTGAGTAGAACTTTCAGTTCTACTCATATAATGTTCGCGGAATTTTCAGCAGACTTTTTCGCCTGTCCACAGAGATCTTCCTTTTCGCGAAAATTACGGCCTGCGAACATAAGTGCTTTTACAGTATTTTATCTCAGCATTGTGGACAAGACTTCTGTTAATTCATTCATTTATACACTTCCCAGATTAGTTAGCTCCGAAGATTATTCTTGAATATATAGTTTTTTTTTTTTGGATTTTAAGTTACGAATATCCTTGTAAACCATACATTTTCTTGGAACTAATGGTTTTGCAATTAATATTTTTAAAGCAGCAAAAATGGAAGCAATGCCAAAAATAATGTTAAGTATATCAGCGAATAAATGACATCGCCTCGCTTAAAAAAAAAAATACTTCAAAATATGTCAGTGAATAGCTAGCATCAGGCCCGTCATTCAGGTGGGTGAGGGGCAATGCTCTCAGATTTTGGGAAATTTAATGTGTTTACATATAACTGGACGTGGGTTTTGCTGCTTTGAAAATGAATGTACATTGAGAAAATGCCCTTTGCCCCCTCCCCACCCTTAAAAAATTTGAAATCATGGCCCTGAACATCGCCTTTAGAAAATAATTCTTCAAAATGTCTCACTGCATAAGTGGCATCACCTTGCCTTTGCAAAGATCCGGTTCCTCAAATGTAGCCACAGGGTAAAACCAAAGTAAATGAAGTAAGCGAAAAGTTGTAGCAAAATCCATATTCCCACGAACAGATCTAACCTCGAAACGGCCCACCTCATTATCTTTGTGTCTTTCCAAAACCTAGAAGAGAAAAAAACATTATAATCAGACCCGGCATTTAGGAAGTTGAGAGAGGACGTAATTGCCCCGCCCTCTTCCAGATTTTAGAATATCTTACATTATTAAAAACTGAGGGTATCTATTAATGCATCTATTTATCCATCCAATTATCTATCGATGTTATCCTTATTGCTCCCGATTACCCGTGAATTGACCTTCGAACCAGGTGCCGATAGATTCGTAATTTTTTAGTTTTCACTGTTTCTAATTTACAGAATTCTACGATTTTAATTAGTAATTTATTTACCATTTTAATAAGTATTACATTTGAATATTTTAATTTTTAAAATACGAAATATCGAAGATTCTAATTGTTAAAAATCAAAATAGTGTGAACCTTTTCTGTCCCTACCACTTTCTATTTCATTCTTAGAATGTTTCTTTGTTATGGAATTGTTTATCATTATGGTCTCAATCGTTTTCGTATATTTCACTCCTCAAAAATTAACCTCACTTTTCTGAACACGCCAAGGAGTATTATTCTTAGGGGGTGAAAGCAATGTCACTGAGCTTAATAGTATTATCCCTGGGGGGGAGGGGAGGGGGGGGCAGGAGCCCAATGTTTTAACTTTTAAGTGAATTAATTACAAGGAAACGCGAGATAAAAAAAGAGTTGCAAAAGGAAAAAAAACTTACATTACAGGCTCACTCAAGTAATAAATAGCAGCATTGATGAGCAGCAGGGTACAGACGGCAACACTGATGTTGTATACTGTTTGCAGATGATTAACTTCCATAAGATCTCTGGATAGGAAAGTCATAGTTTTAACAAATACAATGTACACAGTGTCAGACCAACGCCTCCTTTTACTAAATATATTTATACTATTCCTTATATTATAGTACTTAGTATTATAGAGGCGCTGGTCAGACTTAATGATGTTACTTTCTGAGACAAGTACTGATTATATTTAAACAAAAAAAAAGAACCGATCCTTATTGCCGACCTCATGATGAACTTCAAAGGTCAAAACGCGTTTAAAATTTAAATGTATTTAATTGTTTTCGAAAGGACATGGGAAACACGGTAGAGGAGAACGCATTTTGTGACTAGTAAAATTTGCTTATCGCAAAAGCAGAATTAAGTAGGAAAATTGAAAATCCTTTTAAAATCCTTTAGCCCAAACCACTTCGAAAAACTCGAAGGAATTCCTCGAGGAAATCCTCCTGGAGATATCCTACATGTGTGAGATATTCCTGCGGATCTCCGGACCCCTCTTTATTGAGGTTTTCCTCAAATCCGATCGTATTGTGCGGATGGGTAGGAGGTTTTCCTCCATAGACTAGCCTTCGTATATTCCCGTATAGTCCGTGGAGTTAGTGCAAACATATTTCATTTCCGGATACCAGTCTGAAATTTTATGTGGGGCTTAAATTCACATAGGAGGTCAAAAAAACGCCGGGAGACACTTGATCGGAGGTCAAGGTCATTCCGTGATGACGTCATCGAAATGGCCGCTTTTACAGGTAAATACGTTCGTTTAACTGCTTAAAACTCCATCATAGATTGAAATATTGCAAAACTCAAATATATCATCTAAAAGCACTTTAAAAGAGCTATTTAGAAAGATTTAATTTTTCTTTCTGAGGTAGAGTTCTCACCTGTAATGACGTCATCAAAATGGCCGCTTTTACAGGTAAATACGTTTGTTTAACTCCCCCTAAAACTCCATCATAGATTCAAATATTGCAAAACTCAAATATATCATCTGAAAGCTCTTTAAAAGAGCTATTTAAAAAGATTTAATTTTTCTTTCTAAGGTCAAAGGCCCACCTGTGATGACGTCATCAAAATGGCCGCTTTTACAGGTAACTACGTTTGTTTAACTCCCCTTAAAACTCCATCATAGATTCAAATATTGCAAAACTTAAACGTATCATCTGAAAGCCCTTTAAAAGAACTATTTAGAAAAAATTAATTTTTCTTTCTGAGGTCAAGGGCCCACCTGTAATGACGTCATCAAAATGGCCGCTTTTACAGGTAAATACGTTTGTTTAACTCCCCCTAAAACTCCATCATATATTTAAATATTTCAAAACTCAACTATATCATCTGAAAGCGCTTTAAAAGATCTATTTATAAAGATATAATTTTTCTTTCTGAGGTCAAGGGTTCACCCGTGATGACGTCATCAAAATGGTCGCTTTTGCAGGTAAATACGTTCGTTTAACTGCTTAAAACTCCATCATAGATTCAAATATTGCAAAACTCAAATACATCATCTGAAAACTCTTTAAAAGAGCTATTTAGAAAGATTTATTTTTTTTTCTAAGTTCAAGGACCCACCTGTGATGACGCAATCAAAATGGCCGCTTTTACAGGTAAATACGTTTGTTTAACTCCCCCTAAAACTCCATCATAGATTCAAATATTGCAAAACTCAAATATATCATCTGAAAGCTTTTTAAAAGAGCTATCTAGAAAGATTTAATTTTTCTTTCTAATTTTAAGGGCCCACCTGTGATGACGTCATCAAAATGGCCGCTTTTACAGGTAAATACGTTCGTTTAACTCCCCCTAAAACTCCATCATAGATTCAATTATTGCAAAACTCAAATATATCATCTGAAAGCTCTTTAAAAGAGCTATTTAGAAAGATTTAATTTTTCTTTCTGAGGTCAAGGTCCCACCTGTAATGACGTCATCAAAATGGCCTCACATGACGTCATCACAGGTGGGCCCTTGACCTTAGAAAGAAAAATTAAATATTTCTAGATAGCTCTTTTAAAGAGCTTTTAGATGATATATTTGAGTTTTGCAATATTTGAATCTATGATGGAGTTTTAGGGGGAGTTAAACAAACGTATTTACCTGTAAAAGCGGCCATTTTGATGACGTCAGTACAGGTGGGACCTTGACCTCAGAAAGAAAAATTAAATCTTTCTAAATAGCTCTTTTAAAGAGCTTTCAGATGATATATTTGAGTTTTGCAATATTTGAATCTATGATGGAGTTTTAAGCAGTTAAACGAACGTATTTACTTGTAAAAGCGGCCATTTTGATGACGTCATCACGGGTGAGCCCTTGACCTCAGAAAGAAAAATTAAATCTTTCTAGATAGCTCTTTTAAAGCGCTTTCAGATCATATAGTTGAGTTTTGCAATATTTAAATCTATGATGGATTTTTAGGGGGAGTTAAACAAACGTATTTACCTGTAAAAGCGGCCATTTTGATGACGTCATTACAAGTGGGCCCTTGACCTCAGAAAGAAAAATTAAATATTTCTAAATAGCTCTTTTAAAGAGCTTTCAGATGATACATTTGAGTTTTGCAATATTTTAATCTATGATGGAGTTTTAAGCAATTAAACGAACGTATTACCTGTAAAAGCGGCCATCTTGATGACGTCATAACGGGAGTTCATGGCCCCTGATCAAGTGTCTCCCGGCGGTTTTTTGTTCTTATATATGTACCTAAGCTCTGTACCAAATTTCACACTGGTATCCGGAAGTGAAATATTTCGGCTGTTTTTGTCGCTAACTCCACAGACTAGTAGCGTCTTGGGATTTGAGGAAATCCTCAAGGCCGGCCTTCGGATTTTCCGGAGAGTGTGGAAACCCCCTATTTTGAGCCTTTCCTCGAGGAATTCCTTTGAGGTTTTCCGCAAGGAAAACTTTCGTGTTTTCCGGAGCGTGTGGGGGTCTCTTAATACTAACATCAATTACTAGTATTTTATTTGTTAATGAATAGAAACTGGCTACAAATAAAATTTTTAAATCATTGAGCTTTCTTTCCTTGTCGGCCAACAATGAAATCGGTTGCCTACTGCTTGAAAACGCTTAATTGTATTTAAAATCTATTTAAAAACGTAATAATTCGATTTCTATATATCATGGAAGTTCCAAACAAGTTTTGTCAGACGGAGAAAATTTTGATCTTTCTTTTGCTTCTAATGTTTTAAATGTACTAATGTTTAAAATGTTTGTTGCTGTAGGAGAGACGGAGATATGTAATTTCGAAGTTCGTGAACTTTGAACCAGAGTCGGAGATAAAAACGCACTTTTTACAGCTACAATAAAAATAAAGAGAATAAAATTTAAAAAAATAATTTTATTCTCTTTAATTTATCAGCGGATGATTTCACTCGCAAGTAAATAGAGTTATACATATGAACGAAAACTTCAAAAAAAAAAAAAAAAAAAGAACGCACCTTAAAATCCAAGATGGCGGCTCAACTTCTCCCTAAATCCCTCCCTCCTTCAGTCAGTATTTTGATAAGCAATCCGACAGAAACGTATTCCCTGAATCCTGATTATATTTAAAAATTGGATTTTGTTTTAAAAATAGATAGGGACAGAACTTAGCACTCTTGTAGTAGGATCTTGCGTCATTACAACTATTGCGCTTTGAACACGACGTAACCTTTTCTAGTCTTTTTCATATTAAATCAGCGACAATTTTAATAATTTCAGTACAGTAAGTAACATAAAACGGAAAATACTTACGTGAGAACAGAGTTTCGATGTGTATATACTTTTCGCTGAGGAGGGGCTTTTTTCGCTTCATTCCTAACAAAAGGAAAGAAAAACATTTCATTTTTATAAAATAGTATACAGTCGACGCTCGTTATAACGACCACTAGTTATAAAGAATATCCTAATACACTGAAGTGACAAAAGTCATGGGATAGCAATATGCAAATTTTCAGATGGCAGTAGCATCGCATAGAACAGGTATAAATGCGCAGTGCTTTTACAGAGCTTTCATTTCTGTTCAAGTTATTCATGTGAAGAGGTTTTAACGTGATGATGACCGCACGACGTGAATTAACAGACTTTGAACGCGGAATGTTAGTTGGAGCTAGACGCATGGGTCATGCCATTTCGGAAATCGTTAGAGAATTCAACATTCCCAGATCCACTGTGTCAAGAGTGTGCCGAGAGTATGAAATTTCAGGCATAACATCCCACCATGGACAGCGCAGTGGTCGACCGCCTGCACTTAAAGATCGAGACCGGCGACGTCTGCAAAGAGTCGTAAATTCTAACAGACAAGCAACACTGCGTCAAATCACCGTAGAAATCAATGTGGGACGTACAATGGACGTGTCTGCTAGAACTGTGCGGAGAAATTTGGATTTCTTGGGCTATTCCAGCAGAAGACCGACTCGAGTGCCTTTACTGACAGAACGACATCGCTTGCAGCGACTCTCGTGGGCACGTGAGCATATCGGTTGGTCCCTAGATGAATGGAAAACCGTGGCCTGGTCCGATGAGTCACGATTTCAGCTGGTAAGAGTCGATGGTAGGGTTCGAGTGTGGCGCAGACCCCACGAAGCCTTGGACCCAAACTGTCAGCAAGGCACTGTTCAAGCTGGTGGTGGCTCCGTAATGGTGTGGGCTGTTTTTTCATGGCATGGACTTGGTCCTCTAGTGCGACTGGACCGAACATTGACTGGAAATGCTTATGTGCAGCTACTTGGAGATCACTTGCAGCCATTCATGGACTTCATGTACCCAAACAACGATGGGATTTTTATGGATGACAATGCGCCATGTCACCGGGCCACAACTGTTCGCAATTGGTTTGAAGAAAATTCTGGACAATTCCAACGAATGATTTGGCCACCTACATCGCCCGACATGAATCCCATTGAGCATTTATGGGACACCATCGAGAGGTCTGTTCGTGCCCAAAATCCTGCCCCATCAACGCTTTCACAATTATGGACGTCTATCGAGACAGCATGGCTCAATATTCCTGCAGAAGACTTCCAACGACTTGTTGAGTCCATGCCACGTCGAGTTGTTGCACTTCGCCGGGCAAAAGGAGGGCCGACACGATATTAAGAGGTATCCCATGACTTTTGTCACTTCAGTGTATAACGACCGGTGAGAAAACCACCAACTGTATCCCAATATACTCTATGTTTTACTTCTTTTCGCGAATACTCGTTATAAAGACCGTTTTCTGTAGGACGGAGACGGTTGTTATATCGAGCGTCGACTGTATTCCACTCCGGTTACCTCGTTTAGTGGTCAGAGAAGTCTGACCGGGATGGAGTGATCCCGGGCTCGAATCCGGGCTTGGGCATGGCTGTACTTTCTCTCTCCTGTCCTTGTCCTTTCTTTGTGTGAATGTGTTGTGTTGTGCTATGAATGGTTGCCTACCCTATAAACGGGTCTCTGTGGCATGCGTGTACCTTGAAAGTCGGACTTCACACCAAATCATGATGCAGTTGGAAAAGTGAAGCAGCGCACCCCAAATTGCCAGCCTGGCTGGGACAAGACAACAACTACAAGTATATTACGCCATTTACCTTTGGCTTTTAGATTTGTAAATTCTTGAATACTGTTGTAATGTTATTTTCATTTTTAGTAGTGGCAACACAAGAATATTTGTTGTTAGTTTTTCAGTTCGAAAGTTTGAGTAAGCCGCTAGTTTGTTTGCTTATTTTATTGTGATAATAAATACGTCTTTTATTTACAACATTGCCTTATGAAACTGTTTTATTATTAATATTTAACATTTGTGGCGTCCGTTGGCAGGATATTAAAACATGGCGTTATTCGAAGCCGTTGAAGGTTTTAGGAAGGCAGATTTGTTGTCCATAGCCGAAGAATTAGGCTTAGCAGTACCAGCTAGAACTAATGTGGCTCAAATAAAAGGCTTAATTCTTGAAAGTGAAGAATATAGAAGTGATCCTATTTTCGTGAAAGAAATGTTAAAAGCAGCTATTGAAGACAGACAAATGGCTGCGAAAAGGCCGAAAACGAAAGGCTAGCGAAAATTGCCGAAGACGAAAGGCTAGCGAAAATTGCCGAAGAAGAAAGGCAAAATGCCGAAAACGAGAGGCAGTTTCAGTTAGAAAAAATGCGATTAGAACACGAATTAGAAATGACAAAATTGCAATTTCAAGGCCAAGATTTAATCGCGCCAAATGCTTTAGGCGCAGAATCGTTCACGCCAAAAAGGAAATTCACTTTGCCGAAACTGGAATTCAGACAATTTGGCGATGATTTAAAAGATTGGCTGCCTTTTTGGAGTCAGTTCCAGCACATTGACAAAGATAATGATATTGCACTCGAAGATAAGTTTCAATACCTTATTCAAGCTACTGTAAGTGGATCAAGAGCACGAGAATTAATTGAAAGTTTTCCGCCAACTGGAGATAATTACAGTAAAGCTGTGGAAGGTCTAAAATCCCGTTTCGGGAGGGAAGATCTTTTAGTAGAAGTATATGTAAGAGAGCTGTTAAAGCTTATAATTAATGTACAGATGAAAGGAACATTTTCGCTTACTTCACTGTATGATAAATTAGAGACATATATTAGAGCTTTGGACACTTTGGGGGTCACTACTGACAAGTGCGCTTCTATTTTATATCCTATGGTGGAATCTTGTTTTCCAGAGGAATTCTTGAAAGCTTACAATAGGAGCACTACGTATAATACAAAGTTAGATGCAAAAGAGCGTCTTGATAGTGTAATGGCTTTTCTAAAAGCTGAAGTAGAAGGCGAAGCAAGAATAAATCTAGCTATGGATGGTTTCGGTTTACTCAAGACAGATGATACCAAGATGATACGGAAGAAAAAGACGCCTCCTGAGGCAAATAGAAATAATACGCCATCGACGGCCGCTGCTTTGCTGACAACTACTTCAGTAAAAGATGCTAAAAAGACTTGTGTTTTTTGTGATGGAAAACATGCAAGTTCGAACTGTTTTTCAGCTCAAGATATGACTTTGACACAGAGACAAAATATTCTTAAGGAGAAAAAGTGTTGTTTTAATTGTTTGGTTCCCGGACATGTGGCTAAAAGATGTAAAAATTTTCTGAAATGCCTTTTATGTGGTAAAAAACACGTACCGATTATGTGTGAAATGCTAGGAAAACAAAGCTCGCCAGCCACAAGCGAACAATCGAAGCCGTCAGAAAAGGACATTAACATGGCAAATTTCAACCAAACGCCGAAAGTATTTCTGCAAACTCTCATCGCCAAATTGGTCGCCAACAACAAAGAAATGGAGGTAAGGCTTTTGATCGACACAGCTTCTCAAAGATCGTACATTCTTGATGATGTTGCTAAAAGAATGTACCCACCTCTAGAAGAAATAAATGTTGCTCATTCGCTCTTTGGCGGTGTAACTACAAGTGTAAAAAAACACAAGAAGTATGAAATTAAATTAGCGCGATCGACAGGCAATTTCTCATGCAAATTTGAAGTGTTAGGTCAAGACGTCATTTGTGATAAGATATCACCTGTTAATAATGGCCCATGGATTAAGGAATTAAAAGAGATGAAAATTCATTTGACAGATGTACAAAATTCCTATGAACCGGTGCACATCCTGATTGGCGCCGATACTATTGGTCAATTGTTAACTGGTCGCCAAAAGATTTTATCTAACGGCATGATAGCCACAGAAACTTTTCTCGGATGGACGTTAATGGGGAAAATTCCACAGCCTAACAATGTTCAAGAAAATTTGGCACTGCCTGTGATTTCACTTTTCGTTAGAGAAGCGGAGATCGCTGATCTCTGGAGATTAAATTTGATTAGAATAACAGATCCCTTAGAAAAGAAATTGAAATTAGAAAAGGATCTTGAAGCAAAGGAGCATTTCCTAGAGACTGTAAAAATTAATGAAGAAGGTCGATATGAAGTTCATCTCCCTTGGAATGAGAGTGAATTGTTTTTACCTAACAATTTAAGCTTGGCGAAAAGAAGATTAGAAAAAACCACATTTTACTTGAAATCAAAGAATATGTATAATGAGTATGAAAAAATTATTTTGAGTTGGCTCGAAGAAGGTATAATTGAAGAAGTTCTTGAGCCTGAGTTCTCCGAAAAAGGACATTACTTGCCGCATCGGCCTGTTATAAAAGTGAACAGCAATACGACTCCGATCCGTCCGGTTTTTGATGCATCAGCAAGAATGCCTAGTCATCCATCGCTCAATCAATGCTTACAATGTGGCCCGAATCTCCTGGAGTTGATTCCTGCTATACTATTGAGATTCTGAGAAAGAAAGATTGGCATATCTTCTGACATAAAGAAAGCATTTCTTCAAATTAGTGTTAATGAGAAAGATCAAGACTTCTTAAGATTTCTTTGGTGGAAGAATGTAGACGATAAAACATATAGAATATTTAAACACACCAAAGTCGTGTTTGGCCTAAAGTGTAGCCCTTTTCTTCTTTGCTCTGTCATCAATTATCACATAGAAAATGATGAGAATTCAGATGAAAATTTCAAAAATAAGCTCCTACAGAGTTTTTACGTTGATAATTCTTTGACTAGTGTCGATACAGTTCAGGAAATGGAAGAATTTAAACGAAAATCGACAGAACTAATGCATAGAGGAAGTTTTGAACTTAGAAGCTGGGAATATACAAATGATGCTGACAGTTTATCAAATGAGTCTACTATTTTAGGTTTGATTTGGAATCGAAATTTGGATACAGTTAAGGTCAATATGAGCTGGGTAGAAGAAATATGCGTAGAGAAGATTACAAAACGAATCATTCTATCAGTGGCTCACCGAGTATTTGATCCCATAGGATATACTTCTCCTGTAATGCTTTGTCCCAAGTTGATGTTACAAAAGGCATGGAAAATGGGAATAAGTTGGGACGAAGAAATTCTAGGGGATCTACGATCAGAATTTTTGCTGTGGTTCAAAGATTTAAAAGTATTAGAAGAAATCCAGATACCTAGATGGATTCAAATTAATGATGAAAATCTAAAGAACTGTTCCCTGCATACATTTTGCGACGCTAGCAAAGACGCCTATGCTGCTGTTGTATTCCTGAGAATCGAAGAGAAAGATGAAGTCAAGCTCAGCCTTCTGAGTGCCAAATCCCGCATTACTCCACTAAAAGGCGGAACTATACCAAGACTTGAACTGACTGCCGCTCTGGTGGGCGCTAGACTTGCAAATTCAACTCTTCAATCTCTTGGATGGAAGGATATGGAACAACATTATTGGAGTGATTCGACGACAGTGCTTGCTTGTATTACTCAAGATGAAAACTGGTCAGTGTACGTCAGAAACCGTACAGAAGAAATTAGAAAATTGACTGATTCATCGTCATGGCACTTCGTAGATGGACGTAAAAATCCAGCGGACCTCCCTTCAAGAGGATGTTCATCCAAAATTCTTCAAGCGTTAAAATGGTGGGAGGGGCCTTCTTGGCTAAAGGAAGCAAACCAAAGTTGGACACCTGTCACTTCAATGAACTTTACAGAAAATAAGGAAGATATTTTGAAAGAAAAATCCAAATCGACATGTTTAGTGACAAAACCAGTGAATACGCCTAGAACTTGGTGGTGTTATAGGTATTTTTCTAAATATGAAAATATGGTGCGAATGGTTGGATGGATTAAAAGATTTATTCATAACTGTCGCACATCGAAAGAAAACAGAAACAAAGGCGAGCTTACAAAGGAAGAATTCGGAGAAGCAGAAAAAAATATCTTAAAAATTGTAAGAATGAAGGCTTTCACGGCCGGAGTAAATACTAGTTAAGGATTCCGGGCTGTTGTGCCGTGGTCTAAATGGCTTTAATCCATACGTTTCGATCGCAACTGCGGCGGTCATCTTCAGTGGGTGTCGTTGACAAATTAATCAACGACACCCACTGAAGATGACCGCCGCAGTTGCGATCGAAACGTATGGATTAAAGCCATTTAGACCACGGCACAACAGCCCGGAATCCTTAACTAGTATCTTAAAAATTGTTCAGGAGGAAACCTTTGAAGGCGAAGACGTCAAAAGATTGAAATCTCTCTCTGTCTTTAAAGACGAAGATGGCCTTTTAAAGGTGAAAACGCAAATTGTGTATAGAAAAGACAGTGATAAATTCAGAAAGCCAGTTCTTCTTCCGTCAGATCATGAAGTTGTCACAAGACTTATACGTTTCTACCATGAAAAGAATTCACATTGTGGCCTTCACATCCTGCTGAATATATTAAGAGAAACCTATTGGGTTTTGTCCGGAAGAAAATCTTTACGAAAAGTTATTTTTAGTTGTGTTATCTGCAGAAGATATAGTTCAAAGAAAGTAGAATGTGTACCCTCTCCCCTACCGGAAAATCGAGTGCGTGATGCAGCAGTGTTTCAAGTCACTGGGATAGATGCAGCAGGACCAATGTTTCTGAAAGGAAACCAAAAAGTATGGGTGCTGTTGTTCACATGCGCTGTATATAGAGCAGTGCATTTGGAACTTGTTTCTAGCATTTCCACTGAAGCTTTTCTAATGGCTTTACGAAGATTCATAGCTAGACGTGGAAGATGCTCCACGATTTATTGCGACAATGGCACCAACTTCGTTGGTGCTGCCAACCTACTTCGCTCCTTGGATTGGAATAAAGTTATCAAGTACGGAGTAGTCAATGGTTTTGAATGGAAATTCAACCCACCAACTGCCGCATGGTGGGGCGGTTGGTGGGAGCGCCTGATAAGGATGATGAAAGATCTTTTGAAGCGAGTATTAGGAAAAGCCTATTTATCTCAAGAAGAGCTGACAACAGTCTTGTGTGACTGTGAGGCTGTTATAAACTCCCGACCTCTTACTTACGTATCAGAGACGGATGAATGTTTTAATCCTATTAGTCCTTCCATGTTTATGCAGGACATCAGAGAGTGGTCTGTTCCAGACCTTGATGCAGCTGACCATAACAGTCTGAACAAAAGAATTAGGTACCGGCAAACTCTGCAAAAGGATCTGAGAAATCGATTCCGCTCAGAATACTTGGGTCAACTGATTCAAAGAAAGACGGATAAGAAAACTACACCAATCTCGATCGGAGACATAGTACTTGTGGGAAGTGATAATACCAAGAGAATTAATTGGCCTTTGGGGAAAGTTATTGAGCTTCTGCCTGGTAAAGATAAAGAATTAAGACTTGTTCGAGTAAAGACTGCCAATTCAGTGATGTTGCGACCTGTGCAACGAATTTACCCTTTAGAGGTTACCTCACCAACGGAGCTGCGACCTGAAATCCGTCTAAAGGACTTGTCAAAAGAAAAATCTGTAAAAGACTCTGAACTTTTAGGGGCAGTAAGGAAATTTACTAGATCTGGCAGGGAAGTAAAATTACCTGATAGGTTTTAGTTTTAAATGTTTAGTTAACTCATGAATTTGAGTTTTTATATGTTTAAAATTTATATGCTTTGATTTTCAGTTGTCAACTTCTTTTTCGTTTTGTGAGGTATTTATTAACTAGATCAAATTGTGTATTTTGTATAATGTTTTTCCAGTTTCTTGTATGCTTTAATAGTTTAATGTAAAAATGTATCGTTTTGATTACATGCTCTAATCTAAGGCCCCTATATATACGAGCCGGCGCATCAAGATTAAGTTTCACCACTTTGGATCCAGCGCGTGTTTGTGTGTTTGAGTAGTTGTCTTTTCTGGCCAGTAATCGCGTTTTGGTAATTTTTCACTGTGAGCAATTATTAGCGACACGTGGATTTGGCAAAGCTTAGCAATGTGCCAAAACTTTTTTCTGGTAACCCTACTCCGCAACAATGAAAATTTGAAAGTAAAAGTTAAGGAATTGGATCCAAAGTGGTGAAACTTAATCTTGATGCGTCGGCCTGTCTATATAGCGGCTCTACTCTAATCAAAAGGTGGGAGGATGTTGTAATGTTATTTTCATTTTTAGTAGTGGCAACACAAGAATATTTGTTGTTAGTTTTTCAGTTCGAAAGTTTGAGTAAGCCGCTAGTTTGTTTGCTTATTTTATTGTGATAATAAATACGTCTTTTATTTACAACATTGCCTTATGAAACTATTTTATTATTGATATTTAACAAATACTATTCAGTTACAAAGATCATATGTTGGTTGCTGTCATGCCCGTCTTTTAGAGGGGACAAGAGGGCACTATTTTATATTTAGGGGCAAGGGAATTTTAGAGGGTTTTTAGTCTGATTTTTTGAGGGAAAGGGGTCTCTTCCTTGAAGTTCACTCCGTAGCATTTGAAAGATATGGGGTGCCATCGCCATTGGGGAAAGGGGGAAGATTCTATACATGGATATATTGTGATTCCAGTCCATGATTCTGGTACATCGTGCATTGTTTGTTCAACACTGAGTATTTCCGTTCATGAAATTTTTCTGGATGGCAAATTAGTACTTTTGGTGAATGCATTGTACGGTTAGTAGCGCACCCGAAGCACTATTTTAGTTACTTCTAGTTTTAATTTCTGATAATTTTTTTAAACCTTTAATTACGTTTGGAAATGAAACGAAAAATCGTAACATATTTTATATTTGCGTATGACACGCTATTATCGCCAAAGATTTCAAGGCACACATCTGCTCGTAATCACCAATATGAGCTAAGTTGAAGTAATTAAAGACCCTTTTATGGGTATTTTGTGGTGAAAAATTTTTTTTCGTAATTTTTTTTAAAAGTTACTTTCAGTTAAGGAATAAAACTAATTGTCATTGGTATGCAGTTAATATGAGAGTACTCCGTACCTCGCTTATTTTCCTTTCATAACCAAACATGGCGGCTAAGTACAAAAATATTTCTGCTTAAGCTGAAAAGGAAGAAATTAAACAAGTCATCAAGCGTCCAGAAACTATTTAACGGAAAGTTTCTTACTTAAATGAATAATACTAGGGAACATCCAGGACAACCGCGATCCCTAATATTATGAAAAATTTTGTCGTTAAGGTACTGTTTGTAATCTTCGATGCACCTATCTCGCCAATTAACGAATATCAGAACAGGGAATGTGTCAAATTGGCGAAAATTTTCTGAAATTATTGTTGTCATTTTTTCTTCTCATGCTTTAATTTTCCTTTTTTACAGAGCTTTAATGGCTTCATTTTTTTGGCACCCTATTTTTCATTTTAGTGGAACTCTTAATCTTGTTTATTTGCTAGTTTTGTCTTTTTTTTTTTAATTTAATTTCGGCAAAATTGCTTTTGGCAATGTTTGACAATTAGATAAGCGCTTTGTTTTGACTAGTTTGGCGAAAATATTTGAAAACACGCCTAGTGCTCCACGTTATGATGTTTTCACCTGAAGGACTATCAGAAAACAATCCCTTTGTATAACAGTTGTCCTTGTTGGTATGAGAAATAATACCCTGAAAAGTTAGCTTTAGCTCATTCTGGAGAGAAAATATACTAAAAAGATCATTGGATGAAAAAATTGATACTTAACTGTATATTTGATGAACTCTTTACATGACCATTCGCTTCCACACCATTTCTGTCATTCTCTTTTATTGACATTTTCTTGTCCATTATGAATTTTTGGATTCTGGAAAAAGTCACAAAATAAATCGCTGATTTTGGGGGAAACTGGTCAACGAGCTATTGTGATACTTGAAATTGTGTCTAAGGAAAATGAAATAATTTAAGCCTTTTTAATTCAAACGGATTGTAAACCCATTGTTTTGAGATGTACATTAAATCGCAAGACGTCATGGACCAATTATATCATTTACTTTTGTTTTTTATTAAATCATGGCTTCACTCAATCTTGAGACTTGGGCTGCCATTGGGATTTTTCAGAAAACCCAACAGTGAGCTCATTTAATTCCCATTGAGAAGCACTAGCCTAAGTTAGAAGATTCTTACAGAGTTCGTTGCACTGACCATCAATGGTGCCAACTTTGTAATTTGCGCCATGTCTAATGAATATTTAACGGCAAAAGAGCAATTACGTGCCAAAACGCGACAACCACGCTCCCAAAGTAGTCATGTCACATGGGTGCACTACATGATTTTCTCGAGTTTTTAACACT
Source organism: Uloborus plumipes (assembly GCA_038373865.1). NCBI lineage: Eukaryota > Metazoa > Arthropoda > Arachnida > Araneae > Uloboridae > Uloborus > Uloborus plumipes. Next base: position 33,328 of record JAXGGA010003366.1, read on the forward strand.
GAGACATCGTAATCGCTCCCTTCATTGAGTATAAATGCTCCAAAAGTTACTTCCCAAGATGTACCGTATTTTTCGCCGTATAAGACGCACTTTTTCTCCCCAAAATCGGGGGGGGGGGGTCTTTTTTTTTTTCTAGATTTGCCTTCTTTGAAATTGGGTGCGTCTTTAAACTCGACACCCCAAGGGCATTCGAAAATGTGTCGAGTTAAGCAGGTGTCAACTTACCGAGGTTCCATAATTTCAACTCTTAAAGAGTTTTCTGTCTTGCGTCTTTCCTAATGTTTATTATTTACGTTATAAAAAATAATTCCAGCAAATGAATTTTCCTTTCTTTCTTTTTTTTTTTTTTTTGGAAAATACATAGCAGTATCAAAATAAATAGGAAAATTCTGGAAAATATTCATAATTTAGAAACAATATAACAGCTTCTTGTCAATCGGGTCAACTAAAGAGCAAAGCCATCTCACACTTGTTTGAAAGATATATGCCTTGTTTCTCTTGGGGATTGCCCTATGGGTACATTTCTCCAACCCCGTATTAGGTCTGGAAATGCACCCAATAGTACAGAATATGGTGACTGCCTCAACACCTTCCGACTTCTCTAGGTACAAGAAAGAATTCTCTAAAAGAGCTTTTTCCAAAAAAAAAAAAAAAAAAAAAACAATAAATTTTGTTGACTCCAAAAGTATCAAATTCTGAGAAATGGTCAAAGGGAAAGACTTTCGGTAGCAAAAAAGGGACTAGAACAGGAAGCAGATGTCGATTTATAGAGATTCCTGAAAATGTGTGTCAAATTAGAGAAGCATCGTAGCATCGTTTACAATCTTTCTTTTCTTCCTTTTGAAGCTTTAACCAGATCTTCTGTTTTTTCTTTCATAAGGTTGGCAGATCTACCGTACTGCGTATGGGCAAATCAATAAAGGTCCGAAAGTCGTGCCCGTACGGCGTACGGACAAAACAGGGAAGGGGTTAAAAGCGCAAAATTTTCTACTGTGGTTTGACTTAAAATGTTTCTGTTCAGCAAATATTTTAAACTAATAATTCAAGTAAAATGAACGAAACAATTAAATCTTCCACGTTTTAAAAGACTTTCCTCTTCAGTATGAATGACTTAATAAAATGTAACAAACATCAGCTAGCTAGTTAGTACACACAGAGTTACAACTTTAGTGGTAAATTTTTAAAATAATTTAGATCCGTGTTCCAACGTTAGCGTTTGCGTCTATTTATAAAGCCAAGTCGAGGGAGAAGTTCTGATGGAACCATAATAGCAGTTCCAGCGAAGTCTCCTAACAAAATGAAAGAAAACTTTTTCCTAAGACATTTGAAAGTAACTTGGGATAGGTCCAGTTCATTAACTCAAGGAGTGAAAGTTAAAGAAAACAAAGCAAAACAAAAAAAGGGCCTTGAGAGCTTTGAAATTTAAGAAAGGAGCCTCTCCGCAGCTAATTTAAGCTCACTTCTGGCTCTGAAGGTATGATTCATTATTGATGATCGTTAAGATCACCTTTCCATAGGGGCCACTTTTTTGATGTGTTTTCAAGATTAGGCTAGGCATTATTGTTAAAATTTTATTACAAAAAATATATCGTTTTAATGAATGCTTTGAAACAACGTAATCTTTATTCGTCATTTTTTTAAAGAAATTTTTTTCTCTCTCTCTCTTTATCTTTTTTCTTTTTTGTTCAAAGAGCTCAGTTCATGAACTTTCAGAGTAGCAAGTAAAGCTCTTGTAGTTATTTTCAGACCCAACGAGATGCCATGTCATACTAGTCGGAAACTAGCGGCCCGGGCCTTGTGCGGGCCCGCCTCGAAATCGGAGTAGTGTAACTTTAAAACATATTTTTTGATGGAGGTGGGGGGGGGGGGGCGATGATAAACTGACAAGGGCAGCCAGCATTGGCTCTCGGTGGCTTTGATTATTTACCCTATAGTTTTATTAACCCATTAATGCCTGACATTTTTTCCCCAAAGATATTTTGTATAATGGTTTCAAACAGTGTTTAATGGACAGGAAAAATAATAAAAAAAATATTATGTAAAAAATAATTTTTTCATTAACGAAAGAAAAATCGTCCCTTTAAAGTTACGATAGACCCCAGAGGGTACATGCTTTTTTTACTAAAATTTTTTTCTGCCTACGATATAATATTTAAATAGACATTTTATAAGAAGAAATAAAATCAGCAATTAACATAAACTGGGAAGCTGGGAATAACTTTGAAAATTTCGCTTTTTAGCCTACTTTCCCGTTAAAAATAAAAGAGACGAAAAAAGCATTAAAAGTGGCTTAATGCATCTAAAAAATATCGCCAAGTCCAAAAAATATCGCCAAGTCAAAAAAATATCGCCAAGTTCAAAAAATATCGCCAAGCCCAAAAAAAAGTCAAACAAAAAAATGAAATAAATATCGAAAAATTAAAAATTTGAAAGTAGGGTATTGAGATGGGGAACTTGTGTGTCGATCTGTCGGTCTGCCGGTCGGTCGGTCGGCCGGTCGGTCGATCTGACTGTCCCCCCCTAATAACTTTTGTATGAACATTCCGATTTGAACGAAATTTTTTTTGTTGGAAAAATCTCGGCGAGTACAGCTCATTCCCATATTTGATTTTTCGATTTGAACAATTTGTGGTTCAACTTTGAACCGTTCAAACAACCTGTCCCGCGATGCTAACTTTTGAGTGAACAGTCCGATTTGGACAAACTTTTTTTTCTGTTGGAAAGATCTCGGCGAGTACAGCTCATTCCCATATTTGATTTTTCGACTCGAACAATTTGTGGTTCAACTTTGAACCGTTCAAACAACCTGTCCCGCGATGCTAACTTTTGAGTGGACAGTCCGATTTGAACAAACTTTTTTTTGTTCGAAAGATCTTATCAAGGATACTTCATTCCCGTATTTACATTTCTGATTTGAACATTTTTTTGTTCAACATTGAACCGTTCAAACACTTTTTATTTATTTTTTCTTTTGAAAACGATTATAGAATTTTTCTACGGAAGAACTATAACAGTTACATTCTTTAAAAGGTGCGACAAAACTTTATTTACTCGTTTATTTACTTTTTACGCGTTTCTGATAAGAGGGGTATATTTTGCTTTTAGAAATCAGCTTTAAAAGCTATAAGGGTATGTTTGACATAATTTTCAGCTTCAGATAATCAAGAGAATATTGATCAGATGCTACAATGCCGATGTCGATGTACGGGAAAGTAGGCTCGTTTAGTTCTTGACAGAACTTCTTGTTATTTTTGAGATTATGAACGAGGTAATTTTTGATAAAGACTATATTAAAACTGCTACAGAACCACTTTACAATGGTTATGTGCTGCAATCTGTTAATAACGAATTGAAACAATACCAAGGTACTAATTGAACACTATTATTTGGTTCAAATGTTCATTTTGGGGAAATACCCTTTTTTGGACCGTCCCTAAAAAGGGACATTAGGCATTAATGGGTTAATATAGGTCTACTAACAAAATTCTGTAGTAGCCGATAACGTTTTTTTCACCATCAATGAGTTTAGGTTTTATAAAATAAAATTAATTTAATTTCTCACCAACCCTTTCAGCGGAAGAGCAGAAAGTTTATTTTTTTCATTTAAAACTTATAATGCAATCAATAGCCCGTATCAGCAGCTCTCAGAGAGATTTTACTGAATCAGCAGTGATGAAATAGTTTACTATAGACATTTAAAAGTTCGTGAATTTGGGAGATCATCGTGACCTCCATGACCTCCATCAGGACGTCCCTATTTACAACTACCCATTTTGGGGGAAATGAAGAGAGTATATTGCTTGCGTTTAAAAGTTCATGTAATCAGTTGTCCGTATCAGCCTCAGAAAGATGTTACTTAATCAGCAACGACGAAATAGTTAACTATAGACATTTAAATGTTCATGTATTTGAGTATGTGGAGGAAAGTATTTTCAGTCTTAAAAAGGGTTACGAGTATTCGACAACACTTTCTTCCGAGATCGGTCAAATGATAAACTTTGTCAGTTTACACGAAACAATCCATTCTTACCTAGATTTCCGACTTATAGCTAAAAAATGAATAGATTCCCATAACGAAAAATGTTACATAAGTATTATTTTGGTACCAGAGAACCAAATCTCACGCAAACAATCCTTCTACAAAACAATGCATGTATGTTACGGAGACGAAAAGTGACGTAACGTGTCGCGTAACATTCTATACTGGACACTTTCAACAGATGTGTAGGGGTTACGCTCTGATACGCTTGGGTACGTCCGCCGAAGTGTTGGTTGCGAATTATGTTTCTAAACGGGCGATTTGTTTCGCGATGAAGTTCTCAGTTTTGTCTTTCTGGAAACGGTTTGGTGGGTTCTCTCAAAATAAAGTAATCAAATGATTTAATTCGTAAGGTATACGATTTCTGAAAATCTAATTTGGTAGTTGGTTTCTTTATAGAGAACTCTCACATAATTATTTTCAAATGAGTTCAGTTTAATTAGAAAAGTTTTCTAACTTACAGTGACGCACTCAGAATTTTTTCCTGGGAGGGGAGGGGCTAGAATTTTTTTACGAAACCCTGATATGTGAAGCGAGAGGCCAAATCAGTAAAATCTTAGTAGACTCCACTTTACCGCATTTACGTAGCCGTTTAGTGTAGTTTGTTGCAGTTTTAATTTTATTTATGTGCCGAAAAAATCCAATATCAGGAAAGAATGAAATGATACTGTTTTCTGGTCTCAGTGCTTTCTTTCTGAATCGAGCTACAAAATCAGTTTTGATTATAAGTGATGAAAGACTCACAGCAACCTATTTATGATGAAAGTGCATTGAATAAAGAAAGCTGAAACAAATATTAATTTAAAAAAAAAGAGAGAAGGAGGTTGACTCCTCAGTGGTGGATAAATCTCTTGGGAAAGGATTCTTGCAGCCGCTATATTTTAAGAAGAGTAATTTTGAAACACTGTTTAAAATTGTAAAATTTCCAAAATTAAGGGCCAAGAAACGCAATTTTGGGTCTTTCTTTGGTCTGGTCAAGAACCTCATGGCCATGCACTTTCTAAATTCCCATTAGTCCCTTGGATCGGCGTAAGTCCCTTAACACCCTCCGTTGGCTCGACACTGCTAACTTAGCATCTCCTTCTAAAGATATTTTATTTCCAGAATCCGATTTAATACTTTGTATTTTTATGGAGAAATTTGTTTTTCATATGCAAGTCATATGGATCAAAACTGGCACTTTCAACTTTTACCCTAAAACTTTACAATACTCAGACCCGTCGGGCGAGAGAAATTAATGTACTTAGATTTGATTGGGTGTTTTTTAGCATAATTTAAGTTTAGTAGAAATCTCTTGCTCCCCCGTCCCCCTGGAAAAATTAGAAATGGAGGTCCTGACAAAAGTCGAGGACAAATCAGGATGAAAAACTAGAAATCAAGACATAATCAGGATATTTTCAGAAACAAGGTAAACTTCTAAAAATTAGCACAATCCTGATAACATGAGGACACGTGGTGCCTCGAGAAATGGTTTAAAACTTATATGACTAGAGATGTGCACCTAGTGACTTTAACGGCAATCAAGTTCTGCCAGATGTGTTCCAGTGGGAGGTTACTGTAACCTCGCAAAATTGTTTTTATTTAGCAAATTTTGACTGACGATTCGGAAAATTTGAAGACACCATTGCAATACCGCAATTGTTTTATTTTTTTAATGATGGCAAATATCTCATTTCATTACATGAAATAATGAATGCGCATATTTTCTTTTTTTTAATCATTAAAAAAAAAAAAAGATAAGAATTTCCTTCCCCCAAAAATTTAGGTTCGGGGATCCGTGCTAGCGTTCATTTTCTCCCATTTCATAGTAATAAAATGGAATTTTCTGCTCATTTTATTCAAATGAAATATTTAACGCAAAATGAATTTCTCAAACGACTTTCTCACGGAATTTAGCTCTTTTCTTGAAACTACCAAACTGGGACCTTCGCATCGTTGCATGTTTAACTAACTGATGCATAGTAATACATGCATTCATAACATGTTAATTACCGTCAGGGCCCGATTAACCCCTGTGGTTAAGGGAAGCTCAGTCTCATTTTGGGGCCCGCCGCTTTTTGTTGTGGGGCAATTTCTAAAAATATTTGGCAAATTTAAAATCTAATTGATTTAAGAGTAAAAAAAGTTGTTAAAGTACAATATAGCACAGTTGGGACAAATTATATTAAACCAGCTCTCTTTAAAGCTAAATATAAAAGTCGAAACTTGAATTTTTTTGTAGCTTTTCGGTCATTTTTGGGCCCCCTTAAAATTTGGAGGGGAAGCTCAAGCTTCCCGAGCCTTTTGGGTAATCAGGCCCTGATTACCGTTGTATCATGTAAACGCAACTAATAGAATTTTCTACTTTAATACTTTGTTTGTCAAAATTTTTATAAAAAGGAATTTCGAAAGACAAATTAGTTACTAACTGTATTACTTTATAGAAGCTCAAAAATAAACAAAATACTTCATGGTTGGATGCAAATCGAAATTCCGTAACCCAAAAATGCGGAAACGAGAGCACATTACTACGTTTTTTCATTCACCTTCTCCTCGCATTTTCGTTTTTGTTAAACGCCCATTTCATCACGAGCTTTTTGCTTTCGAAAGTCTTTAAAAATGCTTGAAAAACAGTCGAGGCAAATGAACTTGCGTGCATGTGGGAAGCAGATAAAGCAAATAACGATCGATTTCGATTATGTCAAAAGAATAATTGATCGCAGTTCTGACACGAATTTTTGATACTGCATCATTCGTTGTGACATTGTTTCACAATGAGTGTTTTATTAAATGCTGTAACGCGTTGTTGATAGTTTTTTTCTTTCTTAAGAGGTAGAAATTAAGCTGAATTTTCCTGGACAAATTATTTTCGTACTTATTATCATCAAACTTATTATTCTTTCAAGGAATGTATCCAAAAGGAAATGTTTCAGGAATTAAAAAAAAAATAGTTTGGGATTTTTCGAGCTTTCTCCCCATTAACTGTGTAGTCAAGTCTCGAAAATTAGAAGTCTTATAACTCGAATATTGATTTTCTAGAAGTTTTCATTTGGTCCCAAACCTGGAACTATTTATAATTCGCAGATTTTAGCCGGTCTGAATATTTGACTTTTGGGAAGGTACCGGGGAATCAAAACTGGCAGACCTGTGCACTGTTTTTTGCCCAATTCATATGCTATGAATTTTTATCATAGTTCAGCAATCAACACGGTAACAAAGGTTGGAAAGACAGGAAATTGAAAAGTCAAATGTTTTTGTTTTAAAAAACTGTCTCTTTCCTAAGAGAAAAAAGTTGAATAAAAATAAAAGTATAGGTTCGAATTTAAAGCATCAAAATAGATTTCAAAAATTTAGAATAAAAAGTTTTAATACTGATAATGTTCCTAATTAAACAAACTCATTTGTCAATAGTCGGCCCAGCTTAATCGGGTAACGGATAAACGAATAAAACCTTCACTGTAAAAAATGAATGTTGTTTTTACAGTATAATACAGCTAGTTTTATAGTAATAAACTAAAAATTGCTAATTTTACAGTAATAAACTTTAAAATTTCTAGTTTTACATCACTAAACTGTAAAATTGCTAGTTTTACTGTTTATTACCGTGCATTTTACAGTTTTAAACGGGAACCACTACTGCTAGTATTATACTGTTGTTTTTACAGTGTAATGCAGCTAAATTTTTCGGCAATAAACTGTAAAATTGTTAACTTTTACAGTAAGAAACTTAGGGCAATAAACTGTAATTTGCTGCTTTATAATAATAAACTGTAAAATTGCTAGTTTTACAGTTTGTTACTGTGCATTTTACAGTTTTAAATTGGAACCTCGGCTGCCAGTATTATACTGTAAGAACAACAGTTCATTCTTTGCAGTGTTCCGGAATAGATTATTTCCCAACAGACGCAATGTTGAAGGTCTCCGCTTAATCGAATAATTTCCCCGGATAATCGGGCACGGGACATTTCCGCCGCAGCGTAGGACATCTCCGCCGCAAAGTTTATCTCTACCTTCCCCCCATAAGACATTTCCGGCGCGTCTTTCCCCACCATTTCCTTGCGACAGGACAAATCCGCCGATTGAGCTGGTAAAGTGAAATATTTGGCGAAGTTTAAATTTGTGTATTTATTTTTGCAGCATGGAACGTACAATTCTTTTTTAGGTGACCCTTTTAATTTTCCTATTATCCTGAAATCCTGCAAATAATGTTCTGCTTGTCGCCAAAAGATGACTTGTCGCCAAGAAAGAAAATTTTAAACCAGTCCTGAAAATGGCGCGGCGGATTTGTCCTGTGCAAGGCATGTGTGGGATAGGAGTCGCGGCGGAAATGTCCCATGCGGGGAAGGGAGCGATAAAATTTGCGGCGGATATGTCCTGTTCCGGGATAATCTAATAATATTCGTCAGTTTTTGTTAATATTTTTGCTGAAACTCTTTCTGAGTAAATAAAAATAAATTACGTTAGAACAATTATTTGGGTAAAAGAAAAAAAAAAAAAGAATATTCCTCCAATAGCGGGCTAGAAAACTAACCTTCACATTCTATCGAAACATTTCCAATATTCTATTTAATTTCTTTTGTCGTTGCTCTTACAAAAATAAATAAATAATAATAAATTTATAAATATTAAATGTAAATTACAGCAGATGAGGAGGAAAAAAAGGCGTTAGATAAGTTTTTTCCAAAAGAAAAGACCATAAGCAAGCAATCCACTATTATGAACTTTTCAAAAAACAGTGTAATGAAAACAGGTGCCATAACAAAGATTTTGTAACTTAAGCTGTTATTTTTTTATCGTTTGCGTACGTTCTGAAAAACTTAATTATTGTACTGCTTTGCTGTTTACTTAGCTTATTTCAAAGATGTTTTACCAGTACCATTAATTAATTCCTTTATATAGCTATTGATTTATTACTATTACGTTTTCAGACAAATATTGTCATTTTGGAAAGGTAAAGAAACCTACCCAGCTTAATCAAAGAATGTATTACTTGGAACCGACGGTATTCGTTTAAACGGGGCCGACAGTATATCCGACAGAACTCTTCTTTTCCCTCAGAATAATTTCTTCGAATTTATTTTTAGTTATTCAGAAAAAAGAAAGAACAAAAAGTCCTTCAATTAACAACATTTTAAAGATAAGCAGAAAATGTAATCTCATATTTAGCAATGTCAAACGTTCTGCCATTGATTCCAAGTTTTTAAATCCTCTAATCGTTTCCACTGTTCCCACAGAAAGGGTGATATTTGCTCTGCATGCTTGAGGTGTTTCCTTGGTGCTTATCGAGATAAACAAGCGATGTTGCCGCAATTTTGCGATCTGCAGCTTGTGCGCAAACATAAGGTCATCACAGAACCTACTTTCTGCTAAATTTGGACAATGATGAAGCAATGCATTAAACGTAAACATAATTATTTTAAGTCTTTTTTGGTTGTTGAAAATGAATGCGCTTTGAAACTGTTACATACTTGCATACAGATTAAACATTGAGATAGAGAGGAAAAACGGAATTATTGAGCAGAGCAAAGATTTTTCAGAGTTCCGTCAACAACTGTATGAGCTGCTTTTAACGAATACGTTTCATTGTATCATTTTCTGAATTCTGTCATAATTATTTTTGAACGGAATATATATTAGATGTTGAATAGTGTAATTAAACCGTAATATAAATATTACAATCAATTTATACAGCAAATCTTTTAAAATTTTCTTCTCTCTCTTTTTAGTAGGAAAATAAAAATAAAAAAACCTCACTGATCCGCGAAAATTTTTACCGATCCGCGGGTAGAAAAAGGTTAAGAAACTTTGCTCTGTCTAAACTATTCCAAAGGCACGTATGATTAAAGAACACCCTTCCAGCAATTTCAAAAAATGCGATGTTTATATTTCTTGCTTAGCTGATGCCAAAACCATGCTTTTCAAGAAACCCAAAAGCAAAAACAAGCATGCAGCAGTATAATCAAGTATTTCAAGCACCTATGAAGTGCGTACATATTTGCTATTAAATAAAAATTTTGTACTTTTGAAAATGAAATTAAATCAAGATGATTAGCAGTTATTCAACTTACCTCCGTAATTCTTCCCCGACTGTATCAGACGATCGAATGATGGATGGTGTGACTGCACCGGAGAAATTTCTGCATTTTGATAAGAGATCTCTGCACAGACTTTGGCCATGGAGATAAAGAGCGATTCGAGCGAACGAAAGGGAAAGGGAGCATCATAAACACTTGCTACTACTGCCTTTTCATGGTGCATAGGAACTCAAATAAATACTTTTTTTCTTAAAATAATTGAAGAGCAATTTATCAAAAATAACTTATCCCCTTTAGAAAATTTTTTTTTCGCATTTTCTAAATATTTTAGTTGGTTTTCATCATGCTTCCTAGTCTCTCGTATTCTCAAAGGAACGAATCCATTGTTATTAAAGTGCAAAGTCATTCGTTTAGATCAAAAAATAAGAAATCCGTCCCTAATAACAGCATTTCACTGTATTCTAATTAGTGTTTCAATGATGGTCTTCTTGCTTTTATTTCCTTTTTACTTCGTTCTATTCTACTACAGCCTACGTTCTATCAAAAAGTCCTTTCATGAGCACATGCACCTTAAAACCGTCTTAGTGTCTGATTCCAAAACATGGAGTCTATGAAATTATGATTATCAAAGCTTCAAATGTCACATTTGAGACACTCAATTTTAAATTCAAATAGATCGATATAAGTCAGGGCTGTATTAGAGTTTTAGTGAAATGGGAACTATCAACATTCGGGGTTTCGTTCAAGAGGGCATACCGGATCTTTTTTTTTCAAAACAAAACTGCACATGTCCGAAAATAAACTGGTGATATCTCCTTGTTTTTTTATCTGAAAATTTCGTATTGTAGGCCACAACCTGTTATTCCCTTGTGCTTAATTACTACTCAAAGAATATCCTAAAGATATTTTGCTGGTAGTCTAATTTGTTTTTTTTTTCAGCTCCTGAACATTTTTGGATAATGGAGATGTTCCTTTTTGTTAAATTGGTCCTCCATCATATGATAGAATACAATTTTCGAAAAGTTATCTTTTAGAAAGAAGGATATCTTTGAATCACTTCTTCTTGTCCTCGATTTCCTCCGGGTCAATGGTCTGATGGACCTTGTCTGACTTCCTCAGACTTTGGAGGATTAGTCTCAACTCAACTCAACTCAGAAAGAAGGAATAATAAATTATAGAGCATAAAAATAGAATAGGGGGGGGGGGAGTCGAAAAAGAAAGAAAGAAAAAACACCTTTGGGCCCTGGCTGCAATTAAAATTGGTTGCTGAAAAGTCCCAGTTCTTACAATTAATTGTAAGACCTTCGATTTGTCAGCAACCAATTCTTTTTTACTTCCTTTTACGTAGTAAAGGAAGTAAAAATACGACTTACTTCCTTTTGCGTTGTAAAGGAAGTATTGTGATCACGAAAAAAATTTCACTCAAATTTCGGTCTAAATTTTGACTTTGCTCACCCCCGAATGAATGTCGTGTAGTTTTTTCGACCTATCAGCACGTGCATATGTACCTAACAACATACAAACAGCCGAAAAATCCATTTCGACCATCCCCGAATAAATTACGACGAGTTTTCTCGTGACGTCTGTATGTCTGTGCGGATGTATGTGCGGATGTATGTGTGTCGCATAACTCAAAAACAGTATGCAGTAGAGAGTAGAAGCTTCTGGTTTGGTATGTAGGCTCTGAGGGAGGTCTAGTTGTGCACCTCCCCTTGTGGTTGCATTTGAATCATCCCAAGGGGGTCTTTTTCCCCTTTTTAGGGTAAATCAATGCTAATTTCAATGCAGATTAAGTGATGTGATTTGGCGCTACCGCTTGGCGATATATCGCCAAGCTTTTAGCCGGCGTTTGCCGCCAACTTGGCGACAAATTTGGCGAAAAAATAATGTTTTTTAATTTGGATTCAATTTGGCGCTCTTAGCGATATTTTGTGAAAAACCCACTGAATTATGTTGAAATCGGCGATATTTGGAAAATGAAACATTGTAAAACATTATTTTGCATCGATTAGTGACAAGCTAGAGTATAAATGTTTGAATTGTTATCTTGCTCAAGGCATCTATTATGGAATTTAAATGTAAAAGGAAGTAGTGTGGCGTTCACACCAGATTTTTTTTTTTTTCATTTCAAATTAATATTTTCAAGCTTTACCATTTGTTAACCGCTATTTACTTTTCTTCAAAATACATTTTGCGATACTTTTACTCATTATCCTCTTACGTTTGTAGCTGAAAAAAGCATTAAATAATACAAAAAGCTTCCTATTGCTTCCATGTTTTCAAAACTCTGCGTGCAACTGCCCTCTTTGTTTTCCTTGCGAAACTTTTTGAGATGCAGCAAATAGTTCCAGTTCATAGCGATATCGTCCACGAGAGCATGTATGGCATTTGTGTGTCTCGTGTTCAGTTTAATTGTGCGATAAAATATCTCAAGAACGCGTTCTGTCTGGAGTCGCTCGGTTGCTAATCAAAGTTCGGTTTTTATTTCCTAAGATCCCGATAAAGAAGAATCGACTCTGCGGACAGACGTACTCCAGAAACATTGTTTTTCCTTACAAGAGGCATAGACGTCCCTTTATTTTTTTTAATGAATAAATGATGCAATAAATAGTTATTTAAGATAAGAGTCAGAAAAATAGTACAAATCATTTCAGACTAGGGGTGCGACATCGAAAGCAAAACATCGATGTTTCAAGACATCGATATTTCGAAATTAAGACATCGATGGTATTGATACATCGACCAAAAACATCGATGTTTTCAAACATCGATGTTTCAAACAACGATCGTTTTTTATAAAAATTAATTACACATTTAAATCTACAGTAATACAGTAACTCCCCAATACATTGCGCCTCTTTATATCACTCAATTAGATTTATCTTTTGTCTCCTGAAAAACATCGACGTATGATATCGATGTTAATTTTTATTTATCGCATATTTTTATGAAACTTTTTTTGTTGAAATGTAAAACACCTTTATCGAAAAGAATTTCTAAAGCAAAGCAAAAACAACGATGTGTAAAAATCGTTGACTGTAAATCATTGATAGTATTTTTTTTTTTAAATTTTCAATACGATAGATATTGCAACTGTTAAAGATGAATCTTTTTTATTGCATATTTTTATTGCGTTTTAATGAAGTATAAAACAGTCATCGCAAGAAGAAAAACATCGAACGCGAAACAGTAATCATTAAAAGACATCGACCTTAAAACATCGTTGGTATCTATCAAAAACGTCTTCTAACGAGATTTATAGTGTAACGGCTGATTAACGATATAACTTTTGGCAGCATATCTTGATGATTTTTTTTTCTTTTTTTGCTGAAATATAAAACATTCACATAAAGAATTATAATGAAATAAATAAAATTTAAAAAAATGGCGAAAGCAAATTAGAAATGTTTTAGAAACATCGAGAGCAAAACATCGACAATAATCATCGAAAATGTTTTCTAATAAGATTAATACTGAAACTTCTGATTAAGGATGAAAACTTCTTAATACGTCTGCATGTCGTATATTCATATCAAGCTTTTTTGGCTGTATTATAAAACATCGACATCGAAAAAAACATCGATGTTGGAAAAACATCAAGCCTAAAGCATCGATGGTAAAAACATCGATGTTTTAGCAAAAACATCGATGTTTCCAAAACATCGACATCGATGTCGCAGCCCTATTTCACACTTTAGAATTTTATCCTTTTTTATGATTTCCACATATTTATCTATTTTTTTATTAATTCCGCATTTATATTAGTCTGTAATAAATTGTCAATAGTTTGTATACAAGTAATTTATGAAAGATTTAATAATTATTTTAGGCCTCCATGTGTAACAGAGTGTACGAATAAGCCTTTAAATCATAAACAAAGAGTTACAATTACAAAATAAGCATAAAATAAAATAACACTTCGAAAACTGGTATTCTATCTACAACTTCAAGAGAAAAAATCATTAATGCAAATGTATCATAGTGAGCATTCAAGAATTCATATTAAACTAGCCGTGTTCGGCGGTAGCCTGTAACCATTCTGTAATCAACTTGGTGCAGCAGATTAGCTGTCCGCTAACTTCCATTAAATAAATTAGAAACCATTCTGTGATCAATCTTATACCGTAAGATAGCTATCCATCCAATAACTTAAAGTAGATCAATTAGAAATTACTCTACGATCGGACTGTTGTCTATCCCTGTTTTTGAAAACGAAAAAAAAAAAAAAAAAAAAAAATGTATTCTTGTCCGGCAATTCTTTCCACAAAATCTCAGAAACCTTGTTGAATTTGCCTTGCTAATACTTGTGTCGTAAATTTCATTGTGTTTTCTCTCTTATTGTTCCCCTGATACCTTTGAAACAAAGGGTGAACTTGATGATAATTATCTAGTACGATTGATGTAACTTCACTATCTTGCAATGAATAAGCAACATTGTTGAAAACGGAATGAATTACTTTTTACTCATTATTTTGATCATAATAGAAAGTTGTGAGATAATGGGTTTATGTGACGATTTTCCTTTTGAATCTAGATTTAGGCATAACATTAAAAAAAAAAAAAAAAAACACTAAGTAACATTAGTGCTTATTTTAAAACTCATTCTTATTCACAACATGCGCTGCTGCATGTTCTAGGTATTATCCAGCTTTTGTGTCTTACCTAGTACTCGGTAAATACTCGGTACAAAGCCAATACCGAGTATTTGTAAAAATTGAGAATTGTTCAAGACATCGAATTTTTTAAGGATTTTTAATTTTAAGGATTTACAATTGCTTTATTCATAAAATACAACTGTATGAGTTCAATAATAATAAAACTCATAAAATCAAAAGAGTGAAAGTTAGTTATGGCCAATATCACGTCTACTATGCCAAAGGACATGAAGGTGCATTTTTGTGTAACTGCTTTTTCTATATCACATACACTGCGGTGCATAAGTTAAGACAAAATGCAAATTTATGAATAAAAAGAAAACTATTCAGCGAAATGCTTTCAAATTTCTATTGCAGGTACACAATATGGTCCCAAATACGTGTCTGGAGTTTTTAAAAAATATAACCGAAACGAAAATCAAAAATTACAAAAGACATTCTTTTTTTTTTTTTTGCTGTTTCAAAAGTTTAGACAAAAGTTAGATTTTATGCAACTATCTCTTAAAATGTGATTGGTGAAGGAAATGCGGGACTTTATTATTCGAATACAAAGTGCAGAGATGGCTGAATGAATAATAAAAATCCCAAGAGCTCTGTTGTTCTCGTGTAAAGATGATGAGCAAGTTTGAAAGCCAAAATTTGAAAATGAACCTACTTAATTATTTTTTTGTCTTTTAAATCGGCTCTAGTATGGTAGTACAATGTTTTTTTTATTACATGGAGAGCAAATTCAGACGTGCGTATCGATCAAAAAGGCCAAGAAAAATAATTATAACACGCTGGGAGCGCATGAACTCTTGGAAGGATGGCAACAGGTTCACGTAGCGGGCGACTGTCCTCTCGGGGGAGACCTTTAAATTTTCACAATTAAATATTTAAAAAACAATTTTTAATTTTTTTCCCCTTTATCTACATTAAAAATGGAGTGGAATTGGTAAGACTTTTAAGAACTTTATTATAACCAATGACCGTTCTATTGTCCGGTTGATGTTCCTGATTAAACAGTAAGAGAACATCATAAAAAAAGGCTAATAAAGTTGATTGCGGTTATATGGGTTTTCTGTTTGAACGCTAGGGGGTAGGGCAAATCATGAAATTCGAGGCATTTTATAAGCGATTTGTGTTTTTGATAAAATGCATTTTGATGTGCTTTCTACTTTTAATGCTTTTTTGAAAACGATTAAGGAATTTTTGTATAGAAAAAATACATTAGGCTGCATTGTTTAAAATGTGCAATTTATTCGTTTATTTATTTTTTACGTATATTTCATCGATGAGAAAGGGGTATATTTTGTTTTTAGAAATCAGCTTCGAAGCCTACAAAGGTCTGTTTGACATAATTGTAAGTCTCAGATAATAGAGAGAATATTGATCAGATGTTAGAATGTCGATGCCGGTATACGGGAAAGTAGGCTCGTTTAGTTCTTGACAAAACTTCATGTTTAATTTTATTTATTTTTTGATGAAACTCATGCAGCAATACAATGAAATCTATATTCATAATAACTGAACGATTCTAATACGTAGTTTTATTGAAGCCCTTACTGCTTCTGAATGATAAAATGTATCTATTTGAAATTTTCAAGTGATTGTATAAACTGCTGAGGTTATCAAAAAGTTTGTTAGTATCACATCTTATCAGATAACGTCTAAAAATATTTTTAATGCATAAAGTGTTTCAAAAGGAGAGTTCGATTTTGTCCTACTTTGATTATCTGTGAGGTGCCTGACAGCTTTTTTTTTAACCCATTTATGCCCAAGTTTTTTTAAACAATTTTTTTTTTTCAATTTTTATCTGCTCAAAACTCTTATTTGAAATGGTTTCCTTTCATTTTAGGCGTAAAATAGATCGCCGTTGCCTTATTTATTAAGTTATTTAACGTCCTGTTTATGGCACGCTAGGCAGATATGTGCGCAAAATACGACCTTACTTGACTTTACTTTTGCAAAGTAGCATTACAGAAGGCATCTGTCATCAATTTTAAGCAAATCATTTTAAAATAGTTTAGTTTTATGAAAAACAAGTTCGCAAAAAAACTTATTTTCTGTGGCTACCCATGCTGGATCGTTGCTTGACTGATTCGTCTGAAAATAGCTGTCAATAAAGAAACTCCGATGTCCAAACAGAGGCTCTAACTGGTTTTCTCAAGAAGAAGGACTATCTAACTTGTGAAAAACAGCTTTAGTAGAATGATATACCCATTACAGGTTTTTGTATGCAGTAACTAACAAGCGTCCCGTTTTTAGGCTACTGGGCATAATACAACTTAAATACAAATTAAAAAGCGTAAGAAAGTATTTTCAGAAATTTTTATTTGACTCGCTTTACTATCTCATTTTGAATCAATTGTGGGATAGAATTTCAAATATATTAAATAAGAAAAAAAAAAAAAAGCTTTAGTCTGTGCAACGCCTTGTAATTAGGGTGAACCGGGACACGTTTACGCGGATTTTTTCAATGACTTTTCTAATTTTTATGTTTCAAGTTAGGAAATTTTAGACGTTATAGTTTTTTAATAAAGTTAAAGTTTGGGCATTCAGTTTTTGCCCTGTTTGAATACTTAAAAGTAAATAAAAATATTTTTAGGTCAATGTCTATTGCGTAAAATTGCCCTGTACACGGGGCATATTTACGCAGTCTCACTGGCACAGTCTCTCTTACAGAACAGCATTTTTTTTTTCGTTATTTTGACATCTAATTTAGTTATGCTGTTTTCAAACAAGGATAAAGTTCTGCTAATATTCATATTGTAATGAGTCCGTAGCACCTTCAACTTTCTGAAATGATCATTCCACTCTTGAGGAAGTAACTATAAATTTATTTACAATTATGTACACATATTTACAATAGGAGCAGGAAACAATTGCTAAACATCCAGCAATTAGGTAGCAAACAGTACACTGTACTCTCAACAGTCACTCAGCACCACGTATCTAACGTGAACAGTAATTAAGAAATTACAAAAGCAAAACAAACTTTCGCCCAAGCGAATAAAAACGAGTCACCAGAAATCAAATCTGAAAACAACTAACTAACTGTGTTCGATACAGATACAGATCGCACATGTTTCTAGAGCCGGAGCGAGGCAGTCGGACAGCTATTTATACTCGGAAGGAAATTTCGACAACGCTCTAACAAAATCCGGAGTATTCTGTTCATTCATAACTTAAATAATCCATTCAAGAAAGTTCTAGTGATAAAAGGAAAAACCCACAATATTGCAACTCAGCGCGAAAATGTCTTCATGCTTATTAAATGTAGGGGAAGTGCAAAAACTACAAAATGTTACAGGGTCGGTATACACATGGTAAAAGTGATAACTTCAGATACTTTTGCAACATGTCGCCAGATAAAACCAAAACTAGTGACACCAAGCGATTCCTCGCCAAAAATGGTACAAGGCAGGAAAAACAACAACTATTTACAAGATTTGTAACAATATATTTGCTTATTTTTATCTAAACATTCTTAGTTCACAATGAGCGTCAATAAGTTCAACATAAAAGTAACTCAATCTGGCAAAAAAATAGATTATTCTCCCAAAAATGCTGTATGAAAGCGCGAGCATTTCTGTTTAGTTCAATATTATTTTAATTTCCTAGATCCAGTAGGGAAGGGGAACAAATGAACAAAAAAAAAAAATGCGTCAATACGAAATGAACACGTAGGGCAGTTTTTGGTTGATGGGCTGATGCCCATCTGATCGTGTAGGATTTCTCAGCATTTTAAAAACTAGAGTTATTCAGTGTTCCAAACAGGGCCGAATTTAGCTCTTTGCCGCCCCTAGGCAGACTTAAATCTGCCGCTCTCCTCCTCATACATACATACATATATATATATATATATATATATATATATATATATATATATATATATATATATATATATATATATATATATATATATATATATATATATATATTAGTATTATTATTAGTAATTTTCCAGGCAATCTATAAAATGATTGGAATCTCTACGGAAGCTTTAAATCTGTAAGAGGCCTGGAGAAATTATGTTATTATTTTTTGTTCCTTTCAAAAACTTGGTGAATTAAAATATTCTTTGCTTTCAACAATTATTTTCTGCTTTTCGGTATTAGTATTGAGAGCCACCTATTTTAAACATTTTCATGAGGCAAAGATACAGGTTACAAGGTAAAATTAACAAAGACAGAGTTCAGTTCATTTTTTCGTTTACAAAAGTATTAGGACATAAAAACGTTTTTTATAATAAAAAAAATATTCAATGTAAGCAAAACATCTTCAAAGATTAACGCTAAGTCAGAATGCAGGTTGTTAATGCGTTATCTTGTTGATGCTTTTTTAATTAACATTCAAATGTAATACATAAATTGTAACAATCCAATTCTTGCGTTTTGAAACGAAACTTATAATAAAAAAAATAATAATACATATACATATTGAAATTCAAACAAATATTTTAAAGTGGGCAAAGTAAAAGTAATTGAACTGTGATCTACATGATGATGGCTTGCGCGAAAAAGTCAGTCTGCAGTGATTCAAAGCAAATGTAATATTTTTCACTTTCATCGTTAAGTATTTGCAAAGAAAAATAATTTAAAGTTCTTGGCAGTTTTTCAGTGTTTTAATAATGGTTATTTTATTGTTTAATGACTTTACACTTACTTAATTCGAAAAAGCTTTCCTCCGAGCCTTCTTTCGAGCAAAATCCTCTATGATGGTACTGTAGTCAATTTTTGATGCAATTTGAGATTCTATGCACAAAACTGACAGAGCGTTCAGTTTGTCATTGCTCATTGTACTTCTTAAATAATTTTTTACTCGTTTTAAACACGAGAAACTTCTTTCGCCGGAGCAGTTAGTGGCGGGAATACTAAGGCAAATCCGTAAAGCGATGTCAACATTTGGATATACTTCTTGGAGGGAGTGACTTCTTAGGTACTTTAAAATTCCTGTTAATGATTTGTTTTCAAAATCTTGAGCTGTTGCAAGACAGTATGCATGAAAGTGACAGCACTCGTCAACAAAGTCATTGCCTAAATCATTTGGATATTTCTGAATAAGATTTTTAGCTTTTGTCTTCAGTACATTTTCTTCTATTCCTTTAGATTTTGTGAAGAAAATTAAAATTTTCTTCGTATTCAGTATATGCTTCATACCTTCTTTTAAATTCAGAAACGAACTGATCAATGATGACTAAGAATGTATTAATTCTAAAATATTCCCTGGCTTTTTCTTCTACATTCTCCTCACAAACGTCATCATCATTTTTTGTGTTTAATTTTGGAGACCTTTTGACGTTATCATAATTCGTATTTTTTGAAATTTCTAAAGCAAGCAGTTCAAAATCAGCAAAACAATGTCTTTGAGAAGCAAAATATTCCTTAATGGACGCGTACAATAGCGTTACCGTCAATACATCTATTGACTCAGATTGTAGGGCCTTCGAAACATTGTTTAGACGGTGCAACACTGTGCTCCAAAAGCAAACCATGAAAGCTGTCTGTAATTTTTCCAGCTTTTTGTGAATTCCTTTGGCTTCACATCGTGTGGTTGCTTTTCTGTTTCATCATTTTCTATCGAAATCAATACCGCCAGAACTTCCTCGTACGACTCTCTTAAACTTTGGCAAGCATCATCTCTAGCTGACCATCGAGTCGTAGATAGCTTCTTTAAGGTTTTCCCTTTTCCAATTTCAAGAATCAAACGTCCCCATCTTTTTGTTGATTTTGTAAAGAACACGAATAACTCTTGCAGCAACATGAAAAAATGACATGCTTCCGCACAAGATTCAGCTGCAGAAGTTCCCACTAAATTTAATGAATGTGCCGCACACGGTATAAACATTGCTAACGGCGCTACTTCCTTGATCTTTGACTGAAAACCATTATAAATGTCCGACATGTTCGTGGCATTATCGTAGGACTGCCCACGACAGTTACTAAAATCTATCTGTAACATATTCAATGCCTCCGTAACAGCATTAAATATCTGTTCAGCTTTATGACCTATAAACGGGATAAACGTCAAAAATCTCTCACAAGGAGAACCATCAATCAAAACATATCTGACAACAAGGGTCAGTTGGTCTGTGTGGGATACATCAGGAGTCGAATCAACTATGATACTAAAATATTTAGACTGTTTCAACTCTTGACATATCATAAACTTAACTCTTTCAGCCATCAGGTGTAGTATTTCATCGCATACGACAGGTGATAAATAGCTTGTGTGGCCAGAACCTGGATTTCTATATTTTGATAGGTGCTTAGCCAAAAAGGGATCAAACTCAGCAATAAGCTCCAAAACCAATAAATAGTTTCCATTATTATGTGATCCTATTATATTAATATCTCCTCTGAGGGCTAGGCCTCTTGATATTAAAGCCTTAATGGAGGCCACTACACGAGTTATAACACTCCTCCAATAAGTAACTTCTTCGTCAAGTTGCGCCGAAAGTTTGGAATCAATTCTATTGAGAGCAATGGATCTGGGTTTCAAATCAATGACTGATGTTTTGTGAGCAGGAGTATTTTCATGGGCAGTTACTCCAGTTTCGGCATTTTTCCAGTCATTAAATCCTTCTCTACTTACAAATTGAGAGCTTGAATTTTTCCCAAATGCTAAGCATGGTCCACAAAAGACAGAGCCTTTACTTTCGGAATATGTTAACCAACTTCTTTGTGTTATTTCACCATTTGTCATTTTTCGCTCAAAGTGACATTTTGATAAAAAACGATTGCAATCTGCATAAGTTCTCTTACTACTTTCAAAATCGCAGGTTTTATTTTGATGAAATCCGTGTCTTGAAATGAGTTCTCTTGTTTTGTCATTCAATAACCATAAAGCTGGAGCTTTGCTGAGTGCTGTAACTTCAATGGTTGATGCATTCATCATTTGATCACAGCTGTCGCTGTAAAATTTGCCGCCCCTAAAAATTTGCCGCCCTAGGCAGCTGCCTACTTTGCCTATTGGGAAATTCGGGCCTGGTTCCAAAAATTTACTAGTAGGTTTGGAAATAAGGAAAAAACGGATAATAGGTGATCGAAAATCGCGCAATATACACTAAAAAATGGACGTTGTTTTTACAGTATAATACAGCTAATTTTATAGTAATAAACTGTAAAAATTGCTAATTTTAGTTTATTACCATGCATTTTAGTTTTAAACTGAAACCACTGCTGCTAGTGTTTTACTGTTATTTTTACATTATAATACAGCTAAATTTTATAGAAATAAACTGTAAAATTTCTAACTTTACAGTAAAAAAGTGTAAAATTGCTAGTTTTACAGTTTATTACTGTGCATTTTACAGATTTAAATTGGAACCTCGGCTGCCAGTATTATGCTGTAAAAACAACAGTTCATTTTTTGCAGTGTAGTCAGGCCTTAATTTTTAACAAAAGAAATGCCGGAGAAAATAGTTGTTTTTCTGATCTTGAAGTGATAGTATTTGCAGTAAAGTTCCGATTATACGTAGAATAGGGTGGCATGGTAACCGCGAATAATCGAGCATTAGGTTAAAAACTATATTAATGTTTGCAATAGCCAAAAAAAGACAACAGCACAAAAACATGCATTTCGATTATAGCTAAAAGTGACAACATTGAATGTAAAAAATGTATTGAAAAGCTAAAAACGAGCAATAACGCACTTTCCCCCCCTTTTTTTTTGCATTCTGTAAAACATCATCATAAAAAGAGAAAACCGAAGTGTGAAAGATCACCAGATAATCCTATCGCCGATGATCGGGAGTTTACACTGAATTTTCAAACAGCTTAAGGTCAAGAAAACCAATGTCGAATAAACGAGGTTACGGTTAAAATAATTTCGGAAAATCGAGGTTAAACTAGCTCAAAACGAGTGACATTGGCAAACAATGCGCTGACGTTAAACCGAATGTTTGTGAGCTTATTTCATGTTTGCTTTATTTTACATGCATATGAAAAAAGTCTTCGACAAATCAATCGAATACCTTCATCACCTGCTGAGATAATAATGAAAACAGTGGAACCACTTTTAAATATTCCAAACAATGCCCGCTTAAGCTTTTCGGCCAGCTGTGCAAAATAAATTGACATAAATATTTGACGTATTGAGAAGAAACACGAGTGTAGAACGTAGGTTGATTTTTTTTTATTCATTGTTATGAATGAAAATAATTTGGCGTCATTGAAAAAAAAATCCTTACCCTTTCATTCATGCCAAGATCATTCAAGGAAATTTCATGATCGAATTTGCTTGCAATTATGTTCTGCTCGCAAAAATCTATTGCAACTGCAACATGTGCTTTCCTTGAAAATTTCATTCGATTTATGTGTTCTTGTCTTAATAAGTAGTTTAGGATCAACTTACCGGTAGGATTGGTTGTTAGTTTTGACGGAGAAAATTTTAGTACTTTGTTGGTTTGAGAAGTTTATAGTAAAAAAGAAAAAAAAGTTTTCAGAAGCATATTTTTTACACTTAGTATCTTCCATAATAATTTATCATCATGAAAAGAAAGCGATTGGTTTTTGAAAATATTTAGACATTATTTGTTTTTTTACTTCCTAAATAGAAATTGTCAAACATTCTGAATGTTTAAAATTAAAAAGAGTAGGGGAATTTAGGGTAAAGTGAAATAGCGGGGCTAATAAAGACGGGGCTGCCTTTTATAGAGGTGCGATTCATTTTGGAGGAGTAAAAATAAGAAAAGGTTAAAGAAGAAATGTGTATTATTTTAAATTTCAACATTTAGGATGTTTGACATTTTGTTATTTAAAAAAATTGCAAAGTAATGCAGTGCAATATTTTGAAAATGCAATTTCTTTTTTTCCATAATGATAATTAAACACAAAGTGTGAAAGTACGTTTCCGTAAACTTTTGAGGCGTATTTCCGCTTTTCAATGCCTGAAATACTAATTTAATAATTTTTTCCACTTTTAATTTCTGTCTTTTGGTGTAATCATGTTACAATCAGGGATGCCTGTCTAAAACCATGGCGCGTAACCACAAGGGCGGATCTAGAAAGTTTTCAAGGGAGAGGCGCGATTGATCTTTGTAACTTTTTACTATCCATACTGGTTTACAAATATTGATCGCAAAAGTTTCGGACTTCAGTTCCGAAATACTTCTCGGGGAGAACCTCAAAACTCCTTTCCTCAAGCTCATTAAAACTCGTACAAAATTTCGTTTTTAGAGCTTCAATGTCAAAAAACTATCGGTGAAAAGTTCCCCAAAGGAGGGACGATCGCCCCCATCGCCCCTCTCTTGTATCCGCCCCTGCGTAACACCTCCTTTCAGAGGGTTAAAACACTTAAAAAATTCAATGTCGCAGCCTGCGCCATGCCCTTACCCCTTCTACACACACAACCACATTCTGGGCACTTCTAGTTAACATATCTCCTCGACACAAAACTATGATACTTGAGACTTTTTAGCAAATTAACTCTCTTAATTTGCTGTTTTTTTGAAATCTGCACCTAAATTTAGAAAGAATATTTTTTTTTATTTATTAATCAAGTATGTATATGAACAGACAAACAGAGGTATTCTAAAGTCTTCTGTTATACTTACATGCAAATGCCCGCGCCAGCAAAAATAAAACGTCCTTTTTAACTCTCACAAGGTTGATCTTAATCTGTGATGGATTAACATTTTGTGAAAGGTGCATTGCAATTTAAGATATAAAACGACAATCATTAAATTACATTGAACAATGGAAGAAGCATTTCCTTTAAAAATGTTTTATAGCATTTCCTTGTTGTTGTAGAAGCAATTTTGGAGAATGGGACCGGAATTCCTTCGAATGAGTAAATTTATGACAATTTTGATGCCGTATTTTTAATTAAAGATACGTATGGATTATAATATAACTACGACACTGTCCCATTCTTTTTGACTATAACAATGTCGAACAAATTTTGAAATATTTTAATAAATTAATGGTTAATTGATTGATATAGAAAAGTTTGCATTGTCATCGGGTTTGAGGTCGCTTACCAAAGTTGAAAAGAATCCGATCTCAGGAAGTGGGTGAAAGTTGAGTTGTGTAAGATTCCATGACAATGATAGATAGTTACAAGTGAAGCTAATAAAAAGCTTGTTGAAAAGAAACTTTTATGAATGCAAGCCATTTTGATTTAAAGAAATCCTCGTCACTAAACAATAGTTGATTGCATACTTAATGTCCTTCTTATGGATTCATCAGTTTGGAGTAGCCAGTAACCGAGCTGGGGAAAGATTTCCTCTCGTTGAACTTTTTATTGATGAAATAGTTGTAAAGTGATGTAAGGGTTTTGAAACTGAAAAATTGTATTAAAGATACTGCATTTGAGAAGGTTCAGAAAAAGTTCAAATCTGAGAGTTCAAGCCTAGCAATTTCCACTACAAGATAAATCTTGATAACAAATGAAATATTTTAAACCTATTTTAGTTAAAATTAAAATATTTTTTCAGAAATTTCTGCTTAATTTTTAACGGTTTTAATTTTTTACTTGTAATGTTGGAATTGTTTCTGATCGACTAGTTAGAAACTATTAAACTATTAAACTATATTTTGTTGTGTTCCTTACGCTGGATTAAAGCCTTTTAAACGCGAAAACTACTGCTATTTCTGACTACTAACTTAGAGGATGAAATCTGCGAAGGTGATGCTTTTTCCTCATATTACGCAATGTCACCCACTATTAAGGAACTAGAGTGGTACTAAACGCAATTTCCCTACTGCTGTTTACAAAACAGTCCTCTTCTTTGAGTTACTGTCTCTCCGAGAAATTCCAAACTTAACCTAAAGAGAGATAAAAACCTAATTGCATCGTTGCCTACACTGGAAGGTAAAAATTTTTCTTCTGAAATGCTATTCTTGTAGTACTATAGGAATTTCTAAGTTTAATCCATTGCACATTTTTCCTTTTTCTTTGAATATCTCAGAAATAGTTTCAGAAGCATCACTAATCTGTCTTGCTGTTCCTGTACCAGTTTGTATGAATGAGCACAGTGACAATCGTCAAATTAAGGTGAGAAGGGACTTTCAGATGAGCAAAAAATGGTCAAAAAATCGGTTCTTCTTTGATGATATTTCTAAAAACTATATGATTGAAATACATGTTATTGCTATTGTAAATAAATAGCTTTACCTTATTTGTGGTGAATTTGTATTCAAAACTAATTTAATAATGAAATATACAACAGTAAATGTTGATTTTCTCAAAACATAATTTTACGCGTGTTTACAAATTTCATACTGCTCCAGTGTAAAAAATTATTATTTAAATTTGCTAAAAATTTTTTGCCATGTACTTAAGAGGTTTTTTAACATTTTGTTGGGAAGGAATTTTCTATTTTACTAGCTGTGTTGAATATATTTGCTATGTTTTATTGAAATATGGATATCTTTCACAAAAAAAAATGTAAATTTTAGTTTGTTTTTTTTTCTTTAATTTTTGCCACAATATATAGAAAAAGTACTCCCAACATTTCACTTTCTGGTGTTTTATGTTCCACATTTTGCTTGTATTTTATCATTTTGATGAAATTTCAGGCGCTTGGAATAAAAAAGAAAAATCGTTAAAATTCAAATTTTAAATTAAAAAAAAAAAAACAAATTTTAAAATATTTCAACGAAAATTTTTATATGTGTTAGTTTTTGCAACATATAGCTATGCTGCAAATTTCAAAGAAATTCATTGAAAATTGCTAAAGAAAAAAATGATAGTCCCTTGTCGCCTTAAACATACAAAATTGCCATTTCTTTAAATTGGAAGAAAAGAGAGAAGGGGAAAAAAGGGGGCAGAAGCTATGAAAGTTTCTTGACGCATTTTCCTCCTGTTATGCAATGTCACCCAATATTAAGGAACTAGAGTGGTACTAAACGTATTTTCCCCCTGCTGCTGTTTACAAAAGCAGCTCTCTTCTTCAAATTACTGCCTCTCCGGGAAATTCCAAGCTTTACTTAGAATCCATTCTTGGTATAATAAACTTCCATAAAGTACTTAATGAAGCTGTGTATCAGATATTTCATGCCATAAATGAGCGCTTATGGCTAAACTGTCACGTTTGTCTCCTCAGAGCAATCGTGAAGCTTATGCTCTAATGGCACATAATAGAAATGCGCTTTGGAAAGCAAGCCTCATTCGTCCAATCGGGGAAAAACTTCCTTGTAGTTTTCAGTGATTGAATTTTGGAGTGTTGAAGGAGGAAATATGACTGGAAAGATTTTGCTTGTAGTAATAAGTGCTTCACAACCGTAACCATCAATTTTATTTTGGATGTGGGATGTTATAGCCCGAAGTTTTGGCAATCGTGGTTCAAGGTCTAGTGATGGTGGGGTAACCTGTCGATGGTTGGTGGGTTGCGACATTCCACTGATAACGGACATTACGTTACGTTCTCAAATAAGTTTTGAGAATAGAAATATCATAAAACAAGGCGAAATGTAATGTCCTATGTTTACTGTCTGATCTTCTTACGCAAAACCTTGCGCGTATTTACGCATGCGTCAGGTCTTCTCTGATATTACCAAAATAGGGGTGTTAGGTAAGATAACAAAAAGAGGAAGAATAATAAAAAGCATTTTGAGCCGTATCAAACAACGTGGAAGGATGCTAATTTCAAATACATAGTTTAGTTGAATATGTCAAAAGGATAGCAAATGCTAGTTTTAAATTGAAAACTTCGGAAAACATCTACCTTTTTTTTTTAATGGAACTGTTCGCGAGTGCTCGGCGCGGTTTTCATGGACAAACAGTAATTGGAGAAGAATGTGGTTGTTGTTGTTGTTTTGTACCAGCCAGGCGAACGATTAAGGGTTCTGCTTCTTCCCTTTTCCAACTGTTCCCTAATTCAGTATGAAGTCCGACTTCCACAGACACGCTAGAGGTGTGACATCGATGTCGATACTTTGGAAACATCGATGTTTTTGTTAAAATATCGATGTTTCTACCGTCGATGTTTTACTGTCGATGTGTTTTAAACATCGATGTTTGGAGTTCGATGTCGATGTTTTATATTCCAGCAAAAACGTTTCGTAAAAATGGGGGAGATTTATACAAAGATATACCTATTTATTATTTTCTTTTTTTGTATTGATGTTTTATGCGAGGTGTCGATATTTTACCGTCGATGTTTTTTATTCATTGTCGTTAGGTGTTCGATGTTTCTTTTCCCGATGTTTGTATGTTTCACAATTCTACAAATACGTTTAATGAAAATAAGCGACGAAACAGATTCATCATTAACCATTAGTGCAGTATCTAACTCTTTAATAAAACGTTATCTGTAATTACCGTCAATGATTTATGGTCGATGATTTTTTTAAGATCATTATTTCGTGCTCGATGTTTTTTAATTTTCTTTGCAGTTCCATATTTGCCCGTATTATTTAGTAAATGATTTATATTTTGAAATTTTATATGTGCTCTATTTCGCGAAAGTGTTTGCAGTATGAGGTGCGGCTTTCGGGCAGAAAAAGGTTGAGCACTGAACTAAAACATTGCGCTTCACAATATTTATTACAATTCCATATTTCACTCAGACACAGTGGCGTAGATAAAGGGGAGGTGGGCAGGGACGTCATTTCAAGTTTTTCCGGGGGGGGGGGGCAAAGGGTAAAAATACAATACAATTTCACCAGAAAACAACAATAACCACGCCCACTTATATGTAAACACACTGATTTCTCAAAGTCAGGGGGGGCAAATGACCCCCCTGTCCCCCCCCTCCTAAATGACGGGCCTGGAGATGGGGCAATCACGAAATGTTGGAGTAAAAAAAATGCATAAATAAGGATTAAAAAAATATAAAAATCCTAGAAAGAAAAAGTACGATTCTCCTGTGAATATCATAGTGTTACAGACTTCATTGTCAGCCCCCCCCCCCCCCCCCAGAAAAATTAAAGATCGTCTTTTTTTTTGGAAATTAATGTCAAAAATCTCCGGGGGAAGGCCTTCAAATCCCCATTATCATCAAAAATCGTCTAACATTGCGTTTTTGGAATTTAAATTTCAAAAAATTTGCTTGGAAAAATTCCTGGATGCTACCATTTTCTTTTAGATTTTTTAAAATGGCCTGCAATCGTGTTTTACAGACTGTAGAAGGGATCGAACATCCTTTCCTCTAACATCACCAAGATAGTCTTTTAGAGGTACAATTTATGAAAATTTACGGCGGCTAACCCTCGGACTTTCTTTCCATTTATTAAATGTTCCATTGAGCTTTGAAATTACATAACAAAAAACATTTTTCTTGACGAAGTTTTCATGCGAATTTCTTCTTTAAAGTCTCCATGCGGTATTTCTTACCAGATGTAATGTCATCTCTTTTTTGTGTTTACATTTTTCTAACGACATCTCTATCACAGTATTTTTCTCCTAAATAAACCCAATTTTCCAACCGCACTCAAACCATTGTCCACAAGACGTCCTTTTCTTTTGCATTTAGGCGATATTCTCGCTTCGTTTTCCTCCTATTACAGACCTCCGCTTCCAATTAACCAAGTCCTTCCTCCTTCGGCAATGTAAATCCACCATCCTCAAACCATTGAACCGCATAGGCCAAGGTTGAGATTAAACGGCATCGATTGCTAACTCTAACTCACCATACCGTGAAAAAACAAAGCAGGAATAGATTCATAATTCGAACAACCACTTTCTCCTTTCTCATTTGAGTTCTGTAGAATTCGCATTTTTTAATTTCTTTGCGAACAGCCAATGAGCGTTCTACTGTCCCTTTTTCGTCATCACTCTGGTCAAATTGGAAAATGGGGTCTTTTGGCAGAAATCTTGAACTTCTTTTCAGATGACAGTTGTATGTATTAGAAGGGATGACTTCCAAGTTGTTTCAGATAATTCAGAAAGGTTTGTGGTGAGAGATTGGACCATCAATTCAGAAACATTTAGGAAAGTTGTTAAGAATAATATGTTCCCGAATTGAAAAAGTTACTTGTCTTTGTGAAGTGAAAGTGTTAAAGTGGATATTTAATTATTTCGTATGGACATTGTGAATTTTGCTTTACAAACACTGGACGCAACGGCAAACAACACTCCATCCTAAGTTCGTGTGTTTTGAGTTAAAGAACATTAGAATATCATGGTGTGAAGTTTAGTCTTCAAAGAAAAGTGAAAGGAAATTATTTGGCAACAGTTTGTTAATATTTTTTATTTCAGCAAAACACTTTCCAACTAATCAAGCTTATTTTGCCGACAAATGGGAAGGGGTTTTGAAGTAAATTGAAGTGTTTTTTTAAGTCTGATCTCGAGTTTGTCTTTTCGTTACGTTCTGTTGAAAATTTATACTTCTATTCGTATGATTGGTTCATCTTAGAAGAAACAAAATTACTTGCAAGTTTTTTCTCTACAAGAGCAGTTCATTCATCCTTTTTTTTTTTTTTACTGACGATGTGCTGAATTAAAGAGCTTGCTGAAGATATAACTGAGAGAGAAAAGTTGTAATTTTATGGGACTTGTCACAGAATACCTCATCATGATTTTAATTGTTCTAGTCTGGATTTTGCTGGGTTCTCTAAAACCCGTTGCGCCAGCAGCGGTGACAGAATCTGTCACAATTTCTCCAAATGTATCAACAACCGTTGCGCCAAAAACTATCAAAGAAATTGAGAAGGAGTTGGAGGCCATGGTCACCTATGTGTCGAAGTTGGCCCTCCCTTATTTTGTTCGTAACTCGGATCTTAAGTTATCTGGTTCCTGCATGTCGACTTTCGTAAAGATTTTTGTGGATCTCAGAAAGCTGAAGCTCCCTGCGATAAAACGTGAGTACATAATTTCAGGTTTTTGACTCTATTTTAACCCATTTATGCCCAGTTTTTTTTAAACAATTTTTTTCATTTTTATCTGCTTAAAATTCTTACTTGGAATGGTTTACATGCATTTTAGGCTTAAAATAGTTCGCTGTTGCCATATTTATGAAGTTATTCAACGTCCTGTTTATGGGATATTTTGCAGATTATGTGAGCAAAGTACGACCTTACTTGACTTTACTTTTGCAAAGTAACATTACAGAAGGCATCTGTGATCAATTTTAAGTAAATCATTTTAAAATAGTGTAATTTTATGTAAATTAAGTTCGCAAAAAAAATTTACTTTCTGT
This sequence comes from Uloborus plumipes, assembly GCA_038373865.1. Lineage (NCBI taxonomy): Eukaryota > Metazoa > Arthropoda > Arachnida > Araneae > Uloboridae > Uloborus > Uloborus plumipes. The sequence continues at coordinate 64,102 of JAXGGA010003366.1, forward strand.
AGCTACCCATGCTGGATCGTTGCTTGACTGATTTGTCTGAAAATAGCTGACAATAAATAAACTCTGATGTCCAAATAGTGGCTCTAACTGGTTTTCTCAAGAAGAAGGACTATTTAACTTGTGAAAAACAGCTGTAATAAAATGATATACCCATTACAGATTTTTGTATGCAGTAACTAACAAGCGTCCCGTTTTTGAGTTACTGGGCATAAACCCAAGCAGCACAAAGGCGTTCAAAACACGTTCTGCAACACGTACAGAGCGCACCAGCCGGCACGTTCAAAACATGTTCTCGCATCACGTGTTGTCAACGTCTATGTGTCTCATCGATTGATGGTAATATGACACGTCGAAATTTGGTGTTGACCACCTTTTTTTGTCCCAGTTTTGAACGTGGAATGATAGGTTATATTTAGGTTCTGGAAATACGTTTGTTTTCAGTGCTCCCCAGCTAAAAAAGCATACAGTCCACGCTCGTTATAACGACCACTCGTTACAAAGACCATCCTAATATAACGACCAGTGAGAAAACCCCCGACTGTATTTCAATATACTTTATGTTCTACCTCTTATAGCTACCACTCGTTACAAAGACCGTTTTCTGTAGGACGGAGACGGTCGTTATATCGAGCGTCGACTGTACTACGTATACCCCACTATCCGGGGCCGTGACGTGTTTTAACCGTGACGTCATTTTTGATCCGCCATTTTTGATTCATGATCGTCGCCATCTTGGTTTTAATTATTTAATTACTTAATTAATTTATTTAATTTTTGATTGTTTAATTACTTTGAATTTAATGTATTGATTCCGCGGGATTCGAACGCGGGTCCCTTGCGACTCCAGCAGGACACGCTAACCACTAGACGCTACTTGATCTTATCGAAGGAGAAAAATAATACTTTAAAAGGAAATTTTTTGCAGGAGGCGCCATCTATGAAAGACTAAGGGCGTAAATCATATCATTTTATTAGTATGAATATAATGTTTTTTTACTGAAATGCATGCAAATCTGATTAGGATCTTGGAGAAAGAGTTGTTTAGGATAAAACTTACAGTTTCTGCAGATATGATTCCTCCCCCCTTTCTAAAAAGCAGCAATTCACGACCTCAATTCTGAGAAATTAAGCACCTCCTTAAGCACTGAAATGACACCGTGATAATATTACTGTTTTTACACGTCAAATATCACGTTCCTTAAGCACTGTAATGACACCGTAATAATATTACTGTTTTTGCACGTCAAATATCACGTTCCTTAAGCACTGAAATAACACCGTGATAATATTACTATTTTTGCACGTCAATTATCACGTTTCTTAAGCACTGAAATGACACCGTGATAATATTACTGTTTTTGCACGTCAAATATCACGTTCCTTAAGCACTGAAATGACACCGTGATAATATTACTGTTTTTGCACGTCAAATATCACGTTCTTTAAGCACTGAAATGACACCGTGATAATATTACTGTTTTTACACGTCGAATATAACGTTCAAGGGACACTTAGCACCGTTATTTGACCAATAACACCATTTTTGCACCAAATTTGAACGGTCTGGTGCTGCTGGGGAATGGGTTAATGTAACTGGTCAAGAACACAATTATTTTTCTCGAGATAGTTACTAATCTATTCTGCTGTCAAACATATTTTTGCTGGCATCAAATAAGGTGTGCTTTAATAATAATAATAATAATATTACACTTCGATTTTTTCTCAAAAAATAAAGTTTTCGCAGCCACAGCTTAACTCCAATTTTAACCCTTTTTGCCCTGACGGAACTTAGAAGTACCGTTTACATTAATTTAGTATTATGATTTCTAAATGGCTGGGATCATACTGATACTGGAAAGTACCATTCCTTGTACTTCACTGAGAGACCGACCGGTACTACATGCCATCAGAAAGTTTTCTTAGGGGCCCTTAAGTTAAGGCCTTAGACTATTTTCAACTAAAAAAGCAAAAAATAATAAATAAATAAAAACTTGCTAAATTAATTCAGAACATAAAGGGTTAAACATTAATTACTGGCTGGTTTGAAACGTATTTTTTTTCGTTTCAAATTTCCATACTGTATCGCAGCGATCCCCAAATTTTTTCGATTCCCATCTGTTTTAGGCTTTGTTGATGAATTAGCAAATGTACTCACCAGAATAATACGGGATACTTCTACAAGATACGTCATAGCTGAGATTTTTTAATTTTAGATTCATAATATTGTAACACTAATATCAAATTCAGTACTACAAGAGAATTGTATATTTTCCATTTTCTTTTCTCACAATTAAAAAAAAAAACATTTCTAAAAACAAAATAGCTAGCTCTTGTGCATAGTAAGTCAAAAATCTTCATGCCTGTATCACACATATTTTTATTTCGTGATAAATACTTGGGAACAATAAAAGCAATTTCTTGTATAATAATTAATTATATTGAGTAATTTCCACGAGTTATAATTTAACATGTTTTTTGCAATTATTGTGTACACGTATGCAAAACTAATTACCCGTTACCATGAATTAGGGGAAAAGGTGATTTGAATTGTAGTACTAATTGAATCTTGTTATCAGTTGAAGACATATCCTCCGGAAAAAAATATTAAATGACCTTCATTTTCAACCTCTTTCGCCTTAAGTTTGAACACGCATTGTTTACTAAATACTACTCAGAACAAAAGCGGAGGAAAATCATGTGTCACGCATCAGTTGTCAAACCTTTCTCAAACACCGATGAATGGGATTAAAAAAAAAAAAAACTTTGTGAACAATTATTTATTTAGCAAATGGGTCATTTTCAAAATTTGCTTACATTTGCTGTCCGGAGATTGAAAAGACGATTTTGAAGCATAACTTATATTTTAAATTCAATACAAACAATTATTTTCTGCAAGAAATACCCCCCATAAAATTCTATCACTCAAAAAGTTATTGAAATTTATTTATTTATTTTTATATAAGTCTTTAAAAATGAGAATCAAGGCAAAAACGCTTGTCCATTTCCAATTTTCGCAAGTTCAACTATTTTTTATATACTCAATTGTATAAAAAAGTATATACAACAAATGTGTTTTATCTATTGACTATTAGTATATGATATTCATAACAAATATTGACAATAGTAAATTTTTTTCATTAAGAAATGTATGAATCTATTTTGTCTGGCAGCTCTTGTCAAATCCGTTACCCTAAGCTTATTTTAGCTAAAAAAGGTATTTATTGCAGTCAAAAGATGGTAACACGTATTCAGTTAACTTAACAAACTAGTGACCTGACTATTTCGTACCATTTTGTTTTCCTGAGTCGAGAAGTATTGCTGTGACGTTTCACACAAGATTTCTTCCAGGTGCGTATTTTTATTCTTTGTCAAGTCTGTTACCAAAGATTTTAGTATTAATTTTTACTTTTTCTCAAGTTTTACCCCGAAATATTGTTTATTATACAACTCTTAAGAAATGCATATTGTTGTTCAATTTTTAAATTCGAAAACCTAGCAAGAATTTGACATTTTGGTTGAAATGTCAAGTCCGTTTCTGGTCAAATCCGTTACCAAATGTCAAGTACGTTACCATAAAATTTTTAATCAATATTTCACTGATCACAAACATCGTTTTAAGCTTCAGAGATGCTAATAATTTCAAATAAAGTTGGTTCTAGGCGCTATGATATAGTTTAAAAGTGAGATTTCACATTGATTTTGTATGGTAACGGACGATAATTTTCCTTGCAACTTAAAGTTTTACAACACCATTTGAATACTTAATTATGCATCAAAGTGTACAACCAATTACTTTTTCACACACTTAAAATATGTGACGAAACATCTGTTTGTGATTCTAAAAGAAAATAATAAGTTAAAAAAATTACTTAAAAATTCTGAAATGTAAGCATATGGTGAAAATGACCCAAATATTCTATTTTAAACGCATTTTTTCATAATGTTTTGTAATGTTTGTAGAAAGTAACTTGATACTTAAGACTTTTAAAGATTATTTAATGTTCCTTTTCACGCCATACTGGTAATTTGCGAAAGATTGTCTACTTATGTTTTATTTTAAATGATCACCAAAGGATTTGTATCAGAAGCATATGCGTGTAGATGATGTGTAAAATGGTTTGTTTTGTATTTTGTCTAAATTAGGGAAAAGTCAATCAGTTTCGCTGTCGCGTCCAAAAATGGGGTACTTATGTTTGTTGTCTTCTTTTTTAACATCTTTTTATTAGTTTCACCTGTTTCTGCATGACTTTATTTGTCACAGCCACATTAGTTAAAATAGTTTGTTTTAAACTTTGAAATGAAATGATTCTGTTTCTAGAATGCTTATTTGCATTTTCCACTCTTCATTTCATTATTATTTTAATCATGTTAGTTTTGAGTGATAAAAAATGTTGCCCCATTTTCAGTGCTTGTACATTATTTTAAAAAATTCTATTCGAAAAAATAGCGATTCTAAAAAATAAATTTGGTTATTATTTTAAAAATAACTATCATGTCAAACAAATGAGACAAAGCTACAAATGTTAATTTGAGTAATTTTCTCATTTAAAGTACTCTTGAAAACAGAAAACAACTTAAAACAATGCAATTTATTTCTCTTTGTCTGTTCGAATGTTTAATTCGACGTTTCTCTTCGTGATTGGTACATTTTCCAACAATTTCCGCATCTCAAAAACATTTCAGTCACAATTCATCAAAAATAAACGAACCTAATAATGGGTATGGTGATTTCCATAAAAGATTCAATATTGTTTACCTATTGTATGATCTTTTTATGCATGAGTTATTCCTAGGTCAAAACGCACATCAATTTGGCTACAACTACGAAAGGCATTTTTACTCCCACATTTTAGTTACATTTTACTTCTTTTGTTTCACTTTGTGATGTGTATATTGTCAGTGTTCTGGCAAAAGTAATTTAGTTCACAAAAAAAAAAAAAAAAAAAGAAGAAGGAAAAGAAAGAGGAGTCATTACAATGAATCCGATTTCACAGTTCGTTATTTGATGGTGCAAACCACAATTGTACAATTTAAAAGTTACGTTCATAAACTTACAGTTCAAGTTAAGGGCTGGTGTAAAATTATTTTTGTTATTTTTCATAATTATTTGAAAGTTTAAATTGAATAATGTCAAAACTGCAGCTATGAACTTCGCTTGATCGCCGATGGTATGCAAATATTTTACTAACGAATACGAAAAATAACTTTTTTGGTGAGCATTTTTCGTTTTCAAGTGCATGCCTAGTAAAATTTTTACTTTCTTTTACGTAGTAAAGGAAGTATTGTGATCGCGAAAAAAATTTCACTCAAATTTCGGTTTAAATTTTTATTTTGCTCACCCCTGGATGAATGTTAAATAGTTTTTTCGACCTGTCAGCACGTGCATATGTACCTACCAACATGTAAGCAGCCGAAAAATCCTTCTCTACCATCCCCGAGTTAATTACGACGAGTTTTCTCGTGATGTCTGTATGTACGTATGTATGTGCGTTTGTACGTTTGTATGTATCCCACATCAAGCGCGTATACAAAGGGGGGCGATGGGGGCGACCGCCCCCCCCCTTGAGCCAAAAAAAAAAGAAAAGAAAAGAAAAAAGAAAAAAGGGAAAAAGGAAAAAAGAAAGAAAGAAACAAGCACTTACCAAAAATGTAAAAAAAAAAGTAATTTTCTACCTTTCTAGGAATGAGGGATTTATTATATTTCTTTTCTGTTTCTGTGGAACTGAAATTTGGCACCATTTTCAAGACAGCGCCGATAAATTAAAAATCTCTACATGCAGAAATGCAAATGATAAACAGAGAAGGGGTTATCCTTCGCATTCGAATGCATACATTCCGAGTCGCCAATTTCTTGACGCCCGTCATCATATGGAGGGACGCCGTCTATATGACGTAACGAAAATAAGCACTATTTCATGTGGTCTTTTAGTCTCCGTTTGGAGTCAGTAGAACTGAGCAACGTTCCTAGTTCGGTTATTACACTTTCTTGTTTATGCGATTTTATGGAGAGGTGGTTTAAAACAAGGAAAATGTAGCAAATCAAATACATCATTTTTGGACCTGAGACACTTTTATCAACTGAATCACCTTTAATATCCATTGAATCGCCTTCAAACACAGAAAAGACTAAAGGTAAGTTCCGTTTAGTGTAATGCATGCAGGGGCTTCCCAATCTTGAACTATTCAAACAGGAAAATTTCTGAATTTGCTGATTGAAATTCCCAGTCACCTGCATACTAGGACAAGATTTTCTAATGAAATACTTTACTACTGTGTAGAAATTTGTTTACTCATCAGCCAAAATTTGCTAAAAAAGGATGTCGCGATGACTTCAATTCCGGGCACCCCTGAATATATGCTAATACAATTGTAATACTACTAATATAAACTACAGTAACTATGCTGAAAACCGATGTAAGCAAGTGATGATTTGTTTATTTTTTTCTCTTCCCTCGTTCTTTATCTCTGCAGATTAATGTCAAGGATTTGTCGGTCCATATTTTGTTAAATATTTTAATTGATCTTAATTTGCAAAAGGCATAACATTCAAAAGGTTTTGTTTGATTACTTTATTTTCATATTTCTGTAGTCTCAATACCCATATAAGGCCTCGTAATGCAGAATTTTGTTTCTATTTTTTAAAAAATTTCCCGGGGGAGAACCTCCCCGACCCCCTAAAATTAGGGATATTCTACCCTCCTTCATTTAAAAGAGTTAAATGCATCGCCCACAAAGGTCATTCTTCTAAAAATATTAAAAAAAAGAAAAAAAAAAACACAGAAAGCAGTAGCATTGGAAGAAAAAAAACATAGGTGGCAGGGATCAGCAAAAAGAAAAAGACCCATCAATACGAACACATACGTATGTTTGTTTTTATGCTTTTTTTTTTGGGGGGGGGGGTATATGTGCCATTTTTTGAGGGGGTTGTATATATATATATATATATGAAGGTAAAAAAAATCAATCGCCCCCCCCCCCTTGAAAAAATTCTGGATCCGCCCTTGTCCCACATAACTCCAAAACGTTAAAGAATATTTTCGTTTGACATGTGGGCTCTGAGGGGGTCTAGTTGTGCACCTCTCCTCTTGTGGTTGCATTCGAATGTTTCTCAGGGGGTCTTTTACCCCTTTTTGGGGGAAAATCTGTCTATTTCAGTGCTGACTCAAATGATGTTACAATTTGGCGACAAGTTAGAGATATATCACCAAGCTTTTTGTCGCCAAAAAATCTGTCCTCGTCTTGGCGATACATCGCCAAGTTGGCTACAAATTTTGCGAAATAATGACTTTTCAAATTTGGGTTCCATTAGGCGCTATTGGCGATATTTTGCGAATAATACATTGAATGATTTAAAATGGGCGATATTTTGAAATTATTGTAAAACTTTTTTTTGCATTGATTTGCGACTAACTAGGGGTGTAAATGCTTGAATTGTTACCTTGCTCACTGAAAGGCACTATTTTAACAGTTAAAGGATCTATTATGAAATTTAAGCGTAAAAGGAAGTAGTGTGAGGTTATCACCAGATTTTTTTAATGTACAGTAAAATAAAATACAATCGTTAATATTCATTTAACCGACCCATCAACATTTTGCTTGGAAACATTGCAAAAATGCATTTTCTGCTTAATTTCAAATAGAAATGTATTTTTTTTTACTTTTGAAGTCCTATTTTAAAAATCGCTCATTGTAAAGATTCCTCGTATAAACTTTTGCAACCATTGCTAATCTCGAGTAGTTAGCAAAGTTAACTACTGGAGCTTTTTTTTTTAAAATAATTACAGCCTAAATATGTGTATAAACTATTATATTAGTATAGGTTATCATGTTGGAGCCAGTAGTTGAAAAAACTACATTTCTTTTGTAGCGAACTACAACTACAACTACTTTGTTATAAATGTACTTAACTACAACTACAACTACTTTTTTTTAAAAATGCAGTGACTACAAACTACTTTTGAATTGCAGACGCTACTTCGCTACTTTAAAAAAATAAATAAATAAAACACATACACCGTTTAAGGATTGACCGAAAAAATTCGAAAAGTGGTTTACATTAATATACTAACTCATTTCAATATGGAATAGGACCAGAAATGGTCTTTGAATTTATTTTTACTTTTCCTTGTTGTTAATTTTTCTTTTGCTAAAAATTGTCCTTTTTAGATTTTTTAAAACAATTTTTACGAATATTCGCCACAAGAAAGGATTCAAAAGTTGAAAGATTGAAAGAATTCAACCTTCAATTTTTTAAAAAACTTTTTGCCAGGGAATATTTAGGAACATGAAAATTATTTGAAGTAATATAAAAATTATGATGCCAAATAAACCAATGATATCAAATAGATCGAATCAGCTCATATTTTTATGGTTCTTATTTCTCATTGCGTCCGCTGCTGTACTCGTGCAAGATTTGCACCAATCAGGGTCAATTAAACCTAGTTTTTTCCCTTCGTTCTCTCTTTTTTCAATTTTTTTCATTTATTTAATTATGTTTTTAATTTAAAAGTAGTTTCCAGAAATCGCTACAAACTGCTATTTTTTGTATCGCACTACTCACTACTCTGCTTTTTTTAAAGTAGTGCGCTACACTACAAACTACTAAAAAATGTAGCTACTACAGTAGTTTCGCTACTTGTAGCGCACTACTTCCGACTACTGGTTAGAACCGAAGCCTCTGGGGGTGTCCCCACCCCCCTCAGCTCACTGTTAGTAGAGGGGCTATGGCATAAGATCTATGGGCTATGGTCCAAAATATAGCCGGAAACTGCATTTTGTGATAAAATTATGAAAGTTGGTATGCATGTAGACAATATATTCATAAACATTTTTAGAAGGGTTATATTTATAAACATTTTGAAAGCCCCACCCAAACCCCTCTGGCGGCCGTTTTTGGTCAAAAATTCTGAAATTGCTTTTCTTATTTCTTTTTCGAAAAACACCTTTTGTATCATCTGTTGGGAGTTCACTTACGCTAAATAAAGTTTAGAAAGCCATCAAAATAGCTTAAAACCAATTAATTTTAATATTACTCATTAAAAATTCGTCGTTTTTCAACAAAACTCAAATTGATCAAAATCTTACAAATTTATTTCAGGGACTGCTTCAGGAGTGTCTAACTATGTATTTGAAAGCACTATATTAAAGAAAACAATTTAGTTGCATTAAAATCTCAGCAATTCGGACCCGAAAAATCCGAAACTTTAGAAAACAAGAGCATATTTTTTTAAACTTACTCATAAAAATTTATTGCAAAACTGAAAATAAAAACAGAAATTAAAAATCATAAACAAAGCTAATACTTTTTCAAAACTTGAAATAAACTTTTGAATTGATACTTTAGAATGAATATGTGTCCTTGGTTAATTAAAATAAAACCGGGTTTCTTTATGGACGAAAAACGTAATAAGAAAACTTCAAACATTTTGAAAAAAATACGCAATGTTATGGAAATTTCACTCACACTCAGCTGGATTATAAACATGCAATGAAATTTCTAAAAGATGAAAAACAAGTTTTTTTCCCTCAAAAACGTCCCTTTTCTCTCCAAAGAGTAAAAAAGACTTGAATGGGCTGCCAGCCAGCAAATAAATATCGCAGAACCTCGGCTTTATTTTCTTCAAACGTTAATTACGGACGATCTGATCAGTTTAGATAGCTCAAACTAAGTTCATCTGACATAGAAAAACTGATACCTTTTGCTTGGTATGAAAATAAATAGCGTGTGAAAATTTGTGTAACGATGTGTGCATATCAGTTTCACATTTTTAAAAGAGGTCAATGGCTCTACTTTTAAAGAGTTGATTATTAAAGAGAGAAAAAAAAAATAAGAAAAGAAAAGAAAATGGGTTTTAAGTACACAAATATAACCTACGTTTTTAATTGTTTCTTCTAAGAAAGTAGAGAAATTGATGCAGGAAATTAAAAAAAAAGAATGAAAAGAAAAGTCCATAGACTTTACAAATAGGAATAAAATTGAAACTCAACTCGGGGACTGTCCATAATCCGAGCTGCCGAGAGCCAAAGCGGGCTAATTGTCTGTTTGGTCCTATCATAAAAGTTATACAAAATTTTTACAACTCCGACTCGGAATCAATCCCCCATAAGGGTCGGGCCCCAAATTTCCTACTATGATAGCATGGCCTCTCGTCGTGCCTGCCCAGTGCCCATAGCTGGTGCGATACCTCTTGTTTTCATAAAATTTGACCGTCTCCCCCCTGTGTTGCATTCCACCTTACCTCCTTCCCTCCTCTTGTCACGTGTGAAGCTATTTTTCATAAAGGTCATTCCATAGTGACCAACGTAACATTCAGAGATGATTTTGTAACTGTTTTTACTTGTAACTTAAAGGATGAAAAATATTTTTTGGTTATATACTGGTGGATTTACAATGTACATGGTGTCTGTGTATCATTTCTGCTAAGAATTTAAAACAAAATTACTGACAGTAGATATTTTTTCAACCGAAATAGCAGCGTGACTAACGTAACATTTTTGCAACCCTGAAAATGAATGCTCATGTGGTGAGACAAAAATTTCTCAAAGTTAAGCAAGTGTTAAAAATTGAATGATATATTTGAAAAATGTGTTAAGGCTTTTAAAAACATTTATTAAATCTTCATTTTTTTTAGTCTTAAGTGTCACTTTTACTCAAGATGGAGTGTGACTAACGTAACGTGACTAACGTAACCATCGAATAACAAGCAGCAAACACGCTACAAACTCTTTATTATGGCTGATCTCACTGATAATTACAATACTTTTTCAATTTTTTTTACACTTCTTATGTTGTATGATTTTTATTTATTTATTTATTATTTGATACTTTTTTCACTTCGATATTTTTTTTTCTTCGGCTGTGGTTGACATTCCTATGAAAGGACCCTAAACATATTTTCATTAAAAAAATGTTGATGTCACACTTCTTGTTACCCTTTTTGTAGCAAACTGGAACAAGTTCCCGACCGCCCCCGCCCCGCCCCCTCTCTCATGTAGTTGTGACATCGTCCCTGGACCACCCATTAGGAAGTTTTTTAGCTTTTAAAAAGTCCGGAAACGATTTATAATGCCTGATGCATTATGGTTGTTTACTCAGCTCTCAGTTGAAATATTTTATTCTTGTTCTTATTTTAAATTTAGGGTACATATGTATGTATTTCACAGTCACCAGAAAGAAAGGTAAGATTGATTTATTGAAATAATGTTGATTGATTTCAATAAAGCAATCAGCATGTTCTATTTTGTTTCTACTGCTCTCAAAACGCATTTGACGCCGTAGGAATCCGGTATAATGTGTCTTTCTTCCTCGTACGAATTAAAGGAAGTATTATAATCGCGAAAAACAATTAACTTTAACTTCGGTCTATATTTCCATTTCAATCTATCTCTCCATCTCCATCCCACCCTACACACACACACACACGAATAAACGTTTTTTTCATGCCTGTACGTATATTCATATTGTAAACCCTCATTAATCCGTACCCCGTTTTCCCGGACTTCGCTTATTCCGCGTACAGTCACCTAGAGGTAAGTACTGTACAAATAAAATGTGAGTTAGCGCAAAGAATGTACAGTATAGGCCGGTTTTTGCTCTTTTTGGTGTATTTTTGGATGTATTTTTGTAATATTCTCCTATGCTATTTCATTCTTTTGAATTCAGAACACAATTTTTACTGTGGTCAGTAGCTTTTTTTAAATGTACATTGACTCAGTTTATAGGTTATTTTGTTTAATCCGTTTTTTCCTTTTACGTACATATCGCCAAGTTGGCGAAAAAAATTATTATTTGAATTTGGGTTCAATTTTGCGCTATTGGCGATATTTTGGGAACAATCCACTGAATGATGTTAAAATCAGCAGTATTTAGAAAATTAATCATTGCAAAATATTTTTTTTGCTTGGTCGTAGCAAACTAGGGGTTTAAATGCTTAAATTGTTACCTTGCTCACTCCAAGCACTGTTTTAACACTTAAGGCATTTACTGAGAAATTTATACGTAAAAGAAAGTAGTGTGGGGTCCATACCAGATTTTTTAAAATTCATTCGGGCGACCTAGATCCTATATTAGTCCGGATTAATAAGGTTACTTAACTTATAAACGTATGGACAATCAAAATATCCAACTTGTTCGTCGTCGAGAAAACTATCTTGTAAGAAGGAATAACGTTTGGGAAAAGTTCATAACGCCTCAACCATGACAACCAGCAGGAGGGGATAAGGGTGAGAGTGAGAAAGTTGTTTAACCTTGACATGCCGATTATCTTTGCATAGACTATAATAATTTACTCATCAGCCCTAAAGATAATAGATAAATGTCATCATCTCACAACGTCATGTTGGCTTCGTTATAACAATATGAAATGGTTTAAATCTATCAAAAAAATTTAAACAAAAATGAATGTGTGAAATTTTTGTCGTGACTCAAAATTGTATCGACTTACAGTTAGTAATGTTTTTATTGTACTGTATTGATTTAGTACTGTATTTGTTTTCGAATTATAAATCTGACTATTTCGTTCTAGTTTTAGATGCCATGGCGAAACCACCTTATGGCTTGTTGCACGGAACCTTCAGCGTGATGGGCGATTATGACCAGTGCCTGGAAGTCAGTTCCACCAAGAGAGGCGATGTGCCCAAACATAAGAAGGATGAGTACTACCACGGGCAGTACTGTACTGTGGAGGTAGAACTTCCTCCCAAGATACTGGAGGCTATCAAGGATTACAATAACAGAAAAATAAATCTTACAGAATTTGGAAAACTTGGCAGCGTAAGTGGGAAATTGCCAGTATTATTATTATCATCATTAATTATTATTTTTACTTGGTATCTATTACACTGTGGAGACTGAATGTTGTTTTATAGTGTAATACAGCTAATTTTATAGTAATTTTACAGTAATAAATTGGAAAAATTGCTAATTTTACTGTAGGAAGCTGTGGAATTGCTAGTTTAGAGTAATAAACTGTAAAATTGCTAGTTTGCAGTAAAAAACTAAAACTGCTAGTTTTAGAGTTTATTTTTGTGCATTTTACAGTTTTAAATTGGAACCTCTGCTGTCAGTATTACACAGTTGCTTTTACAGTATAATATAGTTAATTTTATGGTAATAAACTAAAATTATTAGTTTCAAAGTAATAAATTGTAAAATAGCTATTCTTAGTTTATACTGCGCTTTTACAGTTTTAATCTGAAATCTCTGCTTTCAGTATTATACTGTAAAAACAACAATTTATTTTTCGCAATGTATCTGTTGAAAAGAACTTTCGACAGAATTTTATTTCATTGTTTATTACTTAAATTTAGAGGAACTTCACTTTTGTCCTCGGATGCGCGGTTCCCAAGAAAGCCAGCAAAAAAGTATTTCATGTTTATGCATATTTAAAAGTTTCTAATTGCCTTAAAAGAACCCAGGGCTGTGGAGTCGGGGTCAGGGAGATTTTGGACCAAAGGAGTCGTTAAAAACATGTCGACTCCAGCTCCGGCCACCTCTAATTCGGATGAAGTTTTATTGGCTTGAAAATATATCTTTAAAACTAACTTATGCAAATTTTCAGCTTACAAGATCTTTTGTGGGCGGTTGGAATACGAGATAATGTGAGATCAAAGGGTTAAAATTTACCAGCAATAAACAGCTTTAAATTATACAGTAAAAAAAACTGCTTGTAATGAAATTAAATAAAATAGTTCTTTAATAAAACACAATTGAAACTCGCTTTCTTTAATGTTTTACACAGCACTACAGCTTACATAGTTTTTTTTTTTTCTTTAGTTTATTGGTGAATTTCCGGGCACGAATTTCGCTGGAAAGTATTTCAAGTACGGCATTGGGATCTGTCTGCCATCTACCTGCTCATTGCAAGATTTGAAAGAAATATTAAAACTCAGTAATGTACAATTTTGTGTTTTTTCTTCTTCTCCAATCTCAATGTCACACTTTATGGAGGGAGGGGGGGCACAGGTGGTTCGTAAAATTGTGACAGTTAGGCAAGGCAAGGGGGTAACCCGAAGTGCGACAGTCACATTTTGGTTGAAAAAAAAAATACTGGTATATTTCTGTAATATAGTATGGCATGTGACAAGAGAAGAGGGGTTTATGAGCTCCGGCAGGGGTGCACGTGCAACCTTGACTTTTTGTGCAAAAAATTGATTTTTTAATGATTATTTATTTATTTATTTATTTATTTATTTTTTTGTTTTGCCAAAAAAATATTTTTATTTATTTTTTTATTAAAAAAAATTTTGTTTGCTATTTTTTTTATCCCTCGTTACATCGCGCCTCGTTTTGTCGCGCATTCGGATATACTGTCGTCCTCACTTAATCGGGTAACGGATAAACGAATACCCCGCTTATACGAATAAAATATCTCGGAACCGAGTATTTCCCGTGCCGTTGACGCAATGTAAAGATCCCCATTTAACCGAATACCCCGCTTAATCGAATAATATTTCTCAGAACCGACAGTATTCGTTTCAGCGGGGCCGACAGTATCGGTCTTTTTTGTTTTTTCGTCTTCCGAAAAAAGAAACATATTTTTTTTTTTAAGATAGTTTTATCTGAAACATCACAGAAGAAAAAAAAGTTATAATCTTCAGAAAAATTATTTTCCTCTTTTAAGCAATGAACAAATCTGTTTCCATACATCTAAATTTATTGCAATACTAGATGCAACTACATGTGATTGTATTCCCAGGTAATATAATGGAATATTTAAAAAAAATATTAGTTTTTCAATTTTAAAAGAGCAATAGTTCAACTAATTTTATTTTTCAATTAAAAAATAGTTCGATCATGGAGATAAATTAATCTTTTTGTTGCCCCCTTACAAGCGTGATGTAACGAGGGACTACTGTATATGCATATAATTGTGAAACTGAAAATTAAATGACGTAGAACTACTTTCGGTTTCCTACAACTCTTGTCCTAAATACGGCTTTTGTCAGTTTTCAAATGTTTTTCAGTTTAATGTCACTTCATATCAAACCAACTGATGGCTCAAAACAAAGCAGGAATGAGAGGAATCAGTATTACCAAACAAAAAATAATTTGCATTTCATTAACTTAAATACGAGCATTCGAAGGGGTACTTCTGAAATAACAATCTTACCGACGCTTATAAGATGTGTTAAATATAGAGTTTATTACTTACAACTTTGAAGAATTTTGGTGTTTTTTTAGTGTTATTAAAAATCCAAAGGGAAAGGTACATTGTTAAGAAATTATGTTTGCAATAACTACAATAAAAATAAATGTTGCAGAAAAAACATTTAATTTGTACAATTATTCAATAATAATAATTTCATTTTTCAAATGTAGTTTCAAAGTAAATAAGAAAATTAAAATAAAATAGCAATAATATTTTTTTTAATGCGAAGCTACGAAAACCATCTTTGTAAAAGATTTGAAAAATTTTGGAGGGGGTTTAAACCCTAACCCCCCCCTTAAATACGACCCTGGCTCAAACTATCAGCAATAAAATTTAACTCAAATGGGCAAAGCCAGAAAAAATGAGCCTGTCACTGAAAAATTTTTTTTCTTTGTTTAAAGGAGTTTTTTCTATTAAATGAAAGAAAAATGTTCATAGTTTATGGTACAAGCAACAAAAGTTTCAAAATTTTCTTTTTTTTATTTTTAATGTGGAGGTCAATTATAAACTTTTAAAAACTTGATTTTTTTCTCAATACTGATTTCTGATTCAAAAACTGAGATAATTTCATTTTTATTGACAAGAAAACTATTTTTTTCGTAAAAGGCACTTTTAGGGAATATAATTAATATTTTAAAATCATTTAAATGTAAGAAATTAAATAAATTAAGTTCCTTAATTTAATAACCATATCATATAAAAGCCCTCTTGTCACACAGGTGATATTTGACGTACAAAAGTTTTTGTTAGGACACATAAAATAACTTTATATTTCTGATTTTTTGCAATCAAAGGTAAAACATATTGCTGATAAAACAACACTAAACATTTTAAATTGATATCTTTTTTCTCTCCCTTAACTGACCTATCACCTGTGTGACATTTATTATCACCTGTGTGACATTTACTATCACCTGTGTGACTGATAAAACAGTTTCCAAATAACAGTGAGAACTTTTTTTAATTCATTTGGTTCCAGTAGAGGGCGCTAATAATAAAATATTTTTTTAAAAAAATTTAATATTTTTCTGTTTTAAAATTTGTGTTACATGAAGACACATGTTCAGAATTGAAAAAGCAAATTGAAAATGACTATCCGCAATTTTTGGAGCATGTACGTATTAAAAGAATTCAGGAAAAGAATTTCTCCTGGATAAAAGTGCTAAAGGAAAACGAATTCTGCAATGTGACTTTGTTATGGGGTATTCATACGAATACCAAAACGAAATACAGTCGGCCCTGTGGAGTAGAAAAACAGTTACGTTATTCACTGCAGCTGTATTTTTAAACGGGAAATGCAGTACATATTTGGTATGCTCAGACACTCAACATAAAGACAAAAATGTTGTAGCTGTCATTCTGCTTAAACTGTATGATATCTTAATTACTGACGAAACCGTTTTTGAAGAAATAATCTGGAGTGACGGATCTTCGTCTGAGTTTAAGAATAAATACATGTGCCGATTTTTAGTGCACTTAGCTAAAAAGCATCACAGAAACTTCAGTTGGAAATACACCGCCACATCAAAGGTGTAGTCGATAGAATCGGAGGTTTGGCTTAGTCAATGGTTCGCAGAGAAGTCATGGCCAAGCACGGTGAAGTTGTTGTGCAGTCTGCTGGAGATTTTTTTCTTGTTGCGGAAAAACTTCTTAGTCAAACCAATGTTTTATTTGTTTCCAATGAAGAAATAAAACAAACCACTGAAAATCTTAACCTGTGGTGTTTTGTTCCTGTGGTTCCAGGAATAAGGGGAATTCATCATTTTGAGGTGAACGTTGAAAATGTTTCCGAATTAATTGGATGCGTTAGTTCTCAACAGAAAGAACCATCCATCAGGATTTCCTATGAAGACCGAATATGAAACAGAAAGTCATATTCGTACAATTCTGTAACCTCAAAAGGTGGACTATTATGAATTTCTGTCATGCATAGGAGTGTAAATAATTGGAAGTGGCCTAATCATCCTATCAGTTAAAGTCCTTCAAAGTGTTTCTTCAGCACATTTCTAAAAATTTAATTACGCGCGCCGGAAAGGGTTAAAAAGATTGTTACCAAGAAATTGTAAATACTCGTTTAGCATTTAAATTTAGATATTTGCTGTAACTTATTTGTATTCGTTCATATATATTAATAATATACTAGCTAGTGTCCTTAAATTACTCGATTTACTTGAAAATGTTGTATGATGTCACACAGGTGATACCCATGGTCACACAGGTGATAGAAGTAAATAAACTTTTTCTGTATGAAAAACTATTATTTTAGTATTTTTACTTACAGATTCATTTAATTTAGTTCTTTTGGTATATGGATTTTAAAAAAATAATAATAGTTCTAATCAAAATTCACAGAAATATATATATTTCAATATGTTGTTCGTTTTTTCCATTACAAAAAGGTCACACAGGTGATACAAGTTTTAAGTGCTTAAAAAGTAATTTTAAATTATTTTTGCCAGTAAATTTCAACAAGAATGTTTTATTAGGATACCCAGGATGGATTTACATTAAAAAAAAGTTTGACTTTTTTTTATACATATGATGTTAAGTAAAGTTTTACTTGAGAGTGTGAGTTCAAATGTCACACAGGTGATTCTGGCTTCGCCCAAATATATCGAAAATAATAGGATCTGTTCCAATCCCAATTGACATAAACTTTAAAATTACAAACGCTTTATCTCTTTTTTCCCCTATTTGTTAATCCTTTCTTTAAATTAAGCAACTTTTAGCTTAAAAATGTTACACTTTATGGAGGGGGGGGCACAGGTGGTTCGTAAAATTGTGACAGTTAGGCAAGGCAAGGAGGTAACCCGAAGTGCGACAATCACATTTTGGTTGAAAAAAAAAATACTGGTATATTTCTGTAATATAGTATGGCATGTGACAAGAGAAGAGGGGTTTATGGGCTCCGGCAGGGGTGCACGTGCAACCTTGACTTTTTGTTCAAAAAATTGATTTTTTAAGGATTTTTTATTTATTTATTTGTTTTTTTTTCTTGCAAAAAAATTTTTTTTTGGGGTAATTTTTTTAGTTAAAAAAATTTTGTTTGCTAATTTTTTTACTAATTTTTAAGTAAAAAAGAAACATTTTTTGCTCATTTTTTTCGTTCTTTATTTTTTTAAGCTCTATTCATCTCATTTTATATTCTGAGTGTTGATGAATTTCCAAACAAGATTTTGTTATATTTATTTATTTATTTATTTATTTCCACAGTACCAGTAAATTTTCTCCCGATGGATGCAAAGCGGTGCGACGATGGCAGCAGAAAGCCCCTAAACACGGATCAAATGGTATTTTTGTAAGTATTGTTGAATGCTGATAGTGTAATAAGTTTGTAATTGCAGTGAATTAGTTGCCTACACGATTGTCGTAGTCACAACCACTCAGTGTAGGGAATTGGTTTCTCTTATGTAGCTTTCCTTTCTTGCTAGGGGCATGGGCGTGTATCATATTAGGGGAGGGGGGCACTTGAACTAAAAATAGTAAAAAAAAAAAAGAAATGTAGCAAAAAAAAAGTATTTAAAAAAACTAAACAAATTGACAAATTTTTAATAGGAAGTCATGTTTATTGGGGAAGAGGGCATCACTCTTGAGCGGTTGGGCATGCTTAGCTTAAGTTTTTGCTGTCTAATATCTACGATAGAGTACAAACATCAGCCATCCCGCTAAATAAATATTCCAGCAATTGATTCCGACTGTAATAGCTAAAGAAGCTGTTTCCACTTGCTGCGGGGAGGGGGGAGGTTCATAATGATTGATCGGGTTTAGGGTCATCACTCCTGGGGCAGATTTCCTAGCTAAAGTTTCCGGAAGAGAGTGTAGGTATGATGCACTCATTAAGGACACAGAAGTATGAAAGATTATGGATATTAATTTCATTATTCCAGAAATATATCGGGCAAACGATGTATCGGGCTAATATAAATCTAACTATCGGTATCTGACCGCGGTATTGTATATCGATATCTGGCGATATATCATTATCTCGCCTAGTCCTACTGTACAGGACCGTGGTTGCCCAATCGGTAAGGTGTCGGACTCGTGACCGGAGGGACCCGAGTTCGATCCCAGCCGATCAAAGATCCACCGTCTTGATTAATGGTGGCTGGGGGGGCGTTAAAAATGTTGTGGGCACAAAGTCCTCCAAGTGAAACGATACCTCTGGGGTGCTGGGACAAGGGGTTTGCTCGATCCGTGTTCCCTTTAAAAAAAAAAAAAGAACAGAGCGCTTTTCAGGGCCCTTTCCCGGTTAAACCACGAGTTGTGGACCCTGGAGTATGTGATGTGAAGTCATACTGTATATAAAGTATGAAAAAAAAGTAAAATTGGTTGAAAATTCTTTCCAAAAAAGAGGGGAGGAAGTTGGAGTTATCTCTTGTGCATTAAAATGTGTTGAGAATTAGTAACACCAGATTGTATTTGTGATTTCATCATTGTTCTCCTCTTTTCAATACAGGGTCGTCTTGTTGCTGATAGCAGCCTTCGTTGTCTTCGGTACTGTACTGGATGCATATTTTTACCTCAGAATACCTCACTATTCCGGAAGCCACCAAAGTGAGTTTCTCCTACCTTTTATCAGTAACAATTTGGTTTAGTGTTGCGGTTTAACATTTTAATAGATTTGAGGAAAAAAACTGCTTAGTGGGGGGAAAAGTTTTCAATGTAAACAAAATGTTAAAAATTATATCTAACTTGTTCGGTGATGCAGCGGATTGGAATCAAGGAGGAGTTTAAAGCTGTTACATCTACTGAACAAGCTATAAAAAAATAATAAAAAAATAAAATAAATAAATAATAAAAAACCGAACTAAAGGAAAAGGTGGGGAAGGGGGTTAGGGTTCAGCATAAACGCAGCTGTCCCACTAGGGCCACACATAGTACCACCCCCTAGCGGGGGGGGGGAGAGCAAGAGGTTTGAGCAAGCACAATCCAGAAAAATAGCAAGATGAGTTATCCAAGAAAAATATTTTTCAGAGTTTAATAAGTGTAGGGAGTGTACTTACAAATTTTGTGGAGCGGGGTGGGGGAGGGCGCACCTAAATCTATGTACGCTACTGTGTCCCACCCTATCTGTTTCTTCCCTACTTTCACACAAAAGTAATGTAAAAATATTCATAAATTTTCAAAACATATATTGTTCAATTTTATTAAAACATACTATTATTAGTAATTTTATAAACTTTTTCATTTTGATTTGTTATGATTAGATAAGCTCGAAAAAACATTTTACGCGTCTCTTCCTTCACTTTTCTTTAATTTTTAACATGCTCAGCAGTGTAATTAACAAATGTTTCCTATTTTACAGATAAATTTTTGCAGATAATTCTTGCCTTCTCCGTGTACAGTAACACGAAGAAGCTATTTCGAACGGAAAAGAACCCACACGGAGACATTTCAGTCATCAATGGAATGTACGTGGTTGGAACGTTTCTCGTCGTTATCTACCACACGTATTTCCTACCCTTCTTCCTTCTATTTTCTAGTAAGTTGTCCAATGTTCTTTAATTAATTTGTAGTTTTGCTTATTTGGAATTTTGAAAGATTTGGACCATGCTGTTCAATGGATGGAGCCCAGAGTGGTTCATTGGACGGTTAAATAAGTTTTTAACATTGGATGGAATTAAAAAAAAAAAAAAAATAGGGAAAAATATATAGTGTATAATATACTTTTAGATTCCTAGAGCGAATATATACCCAAGTAGTTCTAACTCATCGGATTTTGCTCGACCGATCATCGAACTCCTCGTAAATTGATCCCGTAACGCACAATGATATCGTTCCGATCAGTAACCGAGCACGGTTTTCGATGAGCTATTTTTCATCGGAAAGCGATATCCTTCCGATCAACTTTCCCGATGAAAATAAGCCGAGCTATATTCCATCGGAAAACGATATCCTTCCGATCAAGTTTCCCGATGAAATTCATCGGCACGGGACTGTTCTGCTCGTAAATTGCTCCAAATCTCATCGGATTTTGCTGCTCGGATTCTGTTTGGCCGATGGACATATTGAATCATCGGCCGATGAGAATTTCATCGGGTTTCGATGAATGGCCGATCATCGGCCGATGAGATGATGCTGGTGAGGTATGTTTAAAATAATTTTAAGAATTAGTGAAAATATCAGAAGCTTTCTATATCAGTTCTTATTTAATTAGTGATAATTTTTTAAAGTAATAAAAACATTACCAAGTCTCGAATATGATGTGCACTATTTTTACGAGACTGTCCTGTAACTGAAAAAAAATTCTTTTCCTTGTTTGAAGGGAAGTGTTTAAACGAGTCCACTTTACATTTCATTTGTTTCCATCGATAGTCTTTCATATTAAGCTCATTTTTTTTTACCAATAAAAGCAAATTGGAAGTGCATTACCCATTATAGGTACACGCACCTTAAGTAAATTCCAAATAACCTGAAAATATGTGTTGCTTTTAACTTTAAAAATTTAAGATGTTTTTGTTCAATTTCAGGTCATGGATCTAATCTCGGGCATTATTTAAAAGATTTTGATTTCACGTTGATCGTCAATATGGGTATCAGTATCGAAGCCTACTTTCTATTCTCGTAAGTCTAAAATTAATATTCTTAAATATATATGCGGACGCATATTTTAAATATATACAGTTGAATTTGGATGTAGCGAAGACCCAATTTGGATTAAAACCCTCAGAACTCTATAGGTTTTAATCCAAATTGTAAACCTTACTATGTTAATGTACAATATATTGCTATTTCACCAGCATGTACTGTGTTTTCTTAACCATTAGTCCCGGATGTATTTTTCCAACTGCACAAATGGCTAAAATGGGATACAAAGTCAAGCTATTAAAAGTTTTGAAGCGAAAAACAGATCGGTGAAAAAATACGAAATGTGACTATTTATATGGTCCCTAGCTTCCCCTTCATTGCACTTGGAAAATTACAAGCCTGAAAGAACAATTAGAAAAATACAAAATTTGAGGAAAGTACAATCAACATTCATCGAGATATGAAACACAGCATTTAGTGACTAACAGCATTTTACACTCGTGCTCCGTTCCATCATCTTTTTTTTTTTTTTGGGGGGGGGGGGGTATAATAACTAGCAAGGGTGTAAAAATGTATTTATGTGTGCATTTAGTGTTTTCCTGAAATTGCGAGGTTGTGCGTTATTACGCATCACACGTAAAATTACGTAGAATAACATTATACTAGACAGCAACTTGACACTGAACGTCACTACGGGCGGAGCCAATAAGAGCTCACAAGCAGTCAGCGATCTCTAATTCGCCAAGTAGGCTATGACGTTTTATCTAGCTCGTTTTTCATAGGCTAACGTCGCGCAAACGTCACGCTGACGTCACGATATTTTTATCAAGAAACGTTGCACTGTAGTATAGCAATTATTCTTCAAGAGCAGTGAAGAAGATAAATACTGAATTTTTTACTTTGACAACAGGTCATTCTTGATGAAGCATACAATAATTTTGATGTTACCTGCACGGTTATAGTGGCGATATGGTAAAAGTACACACTAAACATACATTCGGTTGAGTTTTGAAGTAAAACCAGGTTTTGGTAGTGGAATTCGCACTGGTTGAGAATCGCTTCAACAGCTTTTTCAGTGGTCGTATCAACAAAGATCACATTTCGGAAATAAGCTATACACTCTTTAAAATCGAACCGTTTATTTCGAAAACCAGTCAACAGACAAGCTTCTAATCGGTCGAAAACTTATTTTTACTCTTACATTAAATTTTTTTATGAAGATTACTGCATAAACTAAAATGTACACATATTTAGATATATTTCTTTTAGTAAAAAGTGTTGTAGTCGTGATTGAATAATTTAATGTAATGCTTTACATGTTTTTTTTCTAAATTTTGTCGACTTTTTTTTTTGAAATAAATGGTTCAATTGATGAATAAAGCTGGTTTTGATGCTAAACGTCTCATTCGAGCACAAATCCTTTAATCCTAGTATGAAGTTAATATTTAAAAATATATTTTTTTTAGGAAACCATATATCTTTAGTTAAACCAAAAAAAAAAATCCATGAAACGATCCATTTTTATTCAAACCATAAAAAAGTCAAAGTTTTATCAATGGAGAAACTATTGTTTCAAAGTATTGTTCAAAGTAATTTATGCTTTCTTTTTCAGGGGCATTTTGCTGGCTTATCCCAGGTTTCGCAGACAAGAAAAGAAAGTCAACATACGTATCATTAAACTTATAGTCCGGCGATATATCAGGTAACTTAACACATATCCTATTTAGGGGTGCGACATCGAAGGCAAAACGTCGATGTTGCAAGACATCGATGTTTCGAAATTAAGACATCGATGGTATTGATGCATCGACCAAAAAACATCGATGTTTTCAAACATCGATGTTTCAAAACATCGATCTCTTTTTCATAAAAATTACCTACACATTTAAATGTACAGTAATACAGTAACTCCCCATTACATTGCGCCTCTTTATATCACTCAGTTAGATTCATCTTTTTTCTCCTGAAAAACATCAACCGTATGATATCGATGTCAATTATACAAAACTTTTTTAGTGAGATAGCTACTGCAACTGTTGATTAACTGTATAATTTTTATTCATCGCATATTTTTATCAAACTTTTTTTGTTTAAATATAAAACACCGTTATCGAAACAAATTTCTGAAGCAAAACAAAAACAACGATGTTTAAAAATCGTTGACAATAAATCATCGGTAGTAATTAAAAAAAAATATTTCAATACGATAGATATTGCAACTGTTAAAGATTAATCCTTTTTATTGCATATTTTATTGCTTTTTGCTGAAGTGTAAAACAGACATCGGAAGAAGAAAAAACATCGAATTCGAAACAGTGATCATTAAAAGACATCGACCTTAAAACATCGATGGTAACTATCAAAAACGTCTTCTAACGAGATTGATAGAGTAGCGGATGATTAAGGGTATAACTTTTGGCCGCATATCTTGATGATTTTTTTTTTTTTTTTTTGCTGAAATATAAAACATTCACATAAAGAATAATGATGAAATAAATAAAACTTTTAAAAAAAAAGAAATGGCGAAAGCAAATTAGACATGTTTCAGAAACATCGAGAGCAAAACATCAATAATAATCATAGAAAATTTTTTTCTTATGAGATTAATACTGAAACTTCTGATTAAGGATGAAAACCTCTTAATACGTCTGCATATCGCATATTTTTATCAAGCTTTTTTTGCTGGATGATAAAACATCGACATCAAAAAAAAACATCGAACTCTAAACATCGATGTTGGGAAAAAATCGACCCTCAAACATCGACGGTAAAAACATCGATGTTTCCAAAACATTGACATCGATGTCGCAGCCCTAATCCTATTATTATAATTATAATGTTATTGATGTTATGTTATATGTCTTATGGTTTAAATTTCCTTTTTCAACCTCAGATTCAAAAGAGGGGGGGGGGCATAAACTTGACATGTTTAGGTTATGTTTATGTGCATCAGTATACAAGCGCGGATTCATAGGAGGGGCTCGTGGGTATCATGTTGACCCCCCTCCCCTCTTAAGGACCAAAATGTAGGCTAAAATAGCGTTTTGAGTACGTATATATCGAAACATTTGTCCCAAAACTTCCTATTTGTGCCAAAAAATAACTCATGACCCATCCCCTTTCCCGAAATGACCACCTCCTTAATCAGAAGCTGAATCCGCCCTTGTCAGAATAGGTGTGTATAGTGTGTCTGTCTGTAGCTTCGTCGCTCCTAAACGAATGAACCGAGTTTGATTTCAAAAAAAATATTCGAAAGATGATTAAGTCAAGAGTATTCTTGGATACGTTTCCCAACCTACGATCCGCGGGCCATGTAGGGCAAGCCTAGTTTATGTAGTTCGCTGTTATTATTTGAAGCGTGACTTTATCAAGAGTGTTCTTATTTCATTTGTGGTGTCCAACCTGAGGCCCAAAGGCCATATAGGGTCCGAGAAGTTGACCAATGTGGCTCGTTAGAATGTTGAATTTTACCAATGAAAGCAATGTTCATTTGTAGTCTTACAAAACTGCCAATCCTCTTCATTTCTTATAAAGAATGATTGTTGCACATTTGGAACGAAAGTGTTGAAAATTGATTTCTAAAAAACAGATGGAAATTTCGTATTAAACCTCTTAACGATCGGTTAATTTTCTGGAAAACGGTCATAAAAGTGCCTCTCATTTTTATCCCTGAAAATTATATGAAAATACATGCATGAACAACATATACATTCATTTTGAATTTTTAATTTGTTTTGAGATTGAAATTTAAAAAATAAATAAATAAATAAGGAAAAGTCAACTCTTTCAGAATCACTATGACTTCATATTGATTTGCCAGCAAGCAAGGAATAAAAAATGCGTTTTAAACATTAAAAAAAGAAATTTATTAAATGCACTGGTGCTGTTATCTAATGTGTAAAATGAGAAGTGAAATGCTTTCGGGCAAAAGAAATGGCATACGCGCCAAGTTTTATTCTTATTTGCGCGTTACTACGTTCACACTCCAGTCAGGAAATGTCACGGGAGCTAAAAATAAAGGGATGAAACTCAGCTCGTGAATTTGACGTTAGCGAGCGGGAAGGGGTTAATAAAATGAGTACGTAGTAATGGTAAAACAATTCTTGTTTTGTAAAGTTCTTTCCTGTTTCGTGTTTTTCATGTAGCTTCAAATATTTGTTTCAATTAGAGATGGAACGAAGCTTCGGCCATTTTGCCGAAGCTTCGGTCTGGCCGAAGCATGAATTATGATTCGGCCGCTTCGGCTGCTTCGGCCTGAAATTTATGCAGCAAATTTTCTGTTACAATTATTATCATACAACATAGTCTTTTTAACTCAAAATTGTTCCTCATGATAAAGCATAATAGAAATTTATATTCAATTAAAAATATGTGCGTATTGAACATTTGGAGCCAGAATGCATTCAATACTTAGTAAAATATTTATTAATAATATGTTCTTTTAAATATTACATTTCGTTATATTTGTTCAAAAAAACTTTAGTTTTAAAATAAAAGCTATGTAAATATACTGCATTGAGTATTTTTCAATGATTTCTGGTTTGAAACTTTGAACAATGGTAATGGTTCTTATGTGTACAAGGTCAGATGTGCAACTATTATGCATCCTGAATTACTTTCTTTTAAATTTTTATATTTTCTGAAATTTATAGGTACACAATTTCAGTTTTATAAAGAGATGCATTAATCTATTAACATATATTAACTAATTATGTATTTCATTGTTCAAGATTCTAAACAACAAAATCAGGATATAGTAAAACAAGTAAGTAATTGTTAATACATATTGTCTAGACATTCTTTTATGCAATGGCACTTTACTTTAATTTTGTTCATAGGTGTAAAGAAAGAACCCCCCCCCCCTTTTTTGACAAAACTCAACCTTGGAATGAATAGTTTCTTTTAACTTGTGACATTAATTAATAATCCTCGTAAAATAAATACCAAATGAAAGACAAGTAAAAAAGAATGCATGATACTATTTTTTCAAATTCACCAAAAACTGAAGCATTTTGCATTAAGAATATTAAGATATTTATAATATATAACACAACGTAAATAGTTAGTAGATTGGGTAGTTCTACGGTATAATACATGATCATATCAGTTGTTTTATTATAAAACATCAACTGAACTGCAGACTGAGCTTTTCATGTTCCAAGTAGAGCTTCCTACTAATTTGCAAGTACTCATTTGCAATACAAAAATAGTAATGTCGTCTTTTCTTGTACTAGCAGTACAGAGCAAAACAAAACAAGAAAACTTTTAATTAGTGAAATTAATTTAAGAATGACTCAGTAAGCTGAAAATGTTGTGTAATACTAAGAACATTATCCGAAGCTTCAGTATTCGGCGCTTGGGCCAAATGCCGCTTCGTTCCATCTCTAGTTTTAATTACGTGTTCTTTCAGCGAGGTTCAACTTAATATGAGGTCAGGTAAAAAAGTTCGGCATCATTGTACTTGGCTACCATTCATTTGACTTGAGATTCTTTCAAATTTGTTATTTAATTACTTCTTGGGGACTTATTATTTATTATTTTTTTTAAATATGCAAACTGATGACTATCGACCTGGACATGCGTAAGTGAAGAAAGATTTTTGGATGTCAAAGTAGTGTCGTGACTTCCAAGATGGAAGAAGGTCTGCTTAATTAAATCGTGCGGTTATTTCAGAAACTGTCCAGTGCACTTTTTAAAATTTTCGAAAAACTAAAACAAATTCCCAAGTAAAGGCTTTGGCTTGATAAAAATTACCCTTAAGCATTTTTTTTTTTTTTTTTGATTTTACAACACAACAAGGAACATTAAAAAATATTTCAGGCAAAAACCTTCACTTGGGAAGATTTTTTTTTTTTTTTTTTTTGTTTTCCAAAAATTTTAAAAAATGCACTTGACGGTCTTTCTGAAATAAACAATTCAATTATAAATAATCAATAAAGTGAGTAATAGATTGATGCACTCTCCTGTTGTCAACCATGCACTAGTTGGCTATCGTTTAATGCCTAGTTAACAAATACTTTTCTTCAGACGA
This sequence comes from Uloborus plumipes, assembly GCA_038373865.1. NCBI lineage: Eukaryota > Metazoa > Arthropoda > Arachnida > Araneae > Uloboridae > Uloborus > Uloborus plumipes. The sequence continues at coordinate 91,810 of JAXGGA010003366.1, forward strand.
GAGGATTATGATTTGGCAATCGAGCTGTGACGAGATATGTCCTTTCACTTGAGGCCCATTCCTCCAGCTAGTATCAGGCTTTTTCTCTTGAAGATCATGAGCGTGCCTAATGGGAAAGTTTTGTAGCTAAATATTTTCGATTGGAGAAATGGATAATAAAAAAGCTAATAAAAGTAATAACTCTTTAAGTTCGAAAGAGGGCGTTGTGGGCAATAAAAGCACTTTCAGGTTTAAATTTTGATTCCAGGTTCAAAATGTTTACTAAGTGTAGTATTGAAGAAACGAAATAGGAGGGGATATGACCCAATGATTTAAATTGATTAAATCAGAGGATTTGAATGGGATAAACTAAAGCACAGAGTGCAAAACCAGGGATCGTTTGTTTGAAGTTCTTCAAGTCCTAAGCTTATCTTGAAATTTAAAATATTACTACTTTGACAGTGTTAGATGCGCTTGGAATAGTTTTTCAAAAGAAGTTTTTACTTGCATGGGGTAAATAGTTTTAAGAGGGCTTTTGATCTTCCTTGTGAATTAATGAATTGACTAGGAGTAGCCTTTCTAAGTCCTGAGCATATTGCTGGTCTTCACCTTCGTACTTTTAGATCTATATTGAAGCAGAATAAAAAACAGCACGAGTACACTATTTCTATACACTTCTCATGTAAAATAGCCTGCGTAAATATTATAATTTCAACTGAGATAACCATGCTCTTTTTGACTATTTTTGAAAACGATTATATTTAAGTACTCTACGAAGATCCAAAACCACCTCTGCAAGAATTTTTTTATGCAATGAAAGCACTACCGCGCATCTATTACAATGAAATTTGTATGAGTTGGTCACTTGTGATGCAGTACTTTAGTGGTCAACTTAAACAGGCCGTCAACTTAGAAAATTTAATCTGTATGAAATAGGATTAGCTCTGTACCTAAAAAAAGAGGTCAACTTAGACAAATGGTCAACTTGGAAGGGTAGTCAACTTCGCAGGTTTTACTGAACATGGCTTTGGAACTTAGTAGAACACCAAATGTCATCGTTTTCAAAAACCGGCGAATTTGTCCAACTTGGCAATAAAGTTGTCCCGGTCGACGCGATTATATATAAGCTTAGAAAAGTTAATATTAATCTCCTAAGTAAAGTTTCAGAAAATCTTTCAAATAATGCCCGTCCTTTACCTTTTCCAGGTTATGTCCTTCTTTGCTTCTGATCTTGGGGATCATAGTCGCTCTGCCGTTGCTCGGATCTGGGCCAGTGTACGCAGATATATTCGAGGCAGCAGCCGACAACACCAGGAAGTGGTGGTGGACATACGCCCTTATGTTCAACAACTTCCTGCCTGTCAAGGACCAGGTACGGAAATTCGATTCATTTCAGCTTTTTGAGGCAACGCTCCAGAAACGCGTCTCATTTTAAATAGCGTCGTAACAAGGTCTGTCAAGAACAGGGATGAGCACAAGGTAGGGGCGATGGCCCCTCCCCTATAGGGAAACTCAACACTATTAAATTTTAAGCATTGAAGTAAAGCATTTTCATGCTGCCCTTGATGCTAGCAGAAGGGAGGTTTAGAACTCTCCTCAGGATACGATTTGCAATTGAAGTACAAAACATATGAGGTCAGCATTTGGAAAACAAGATGTGGAGTAAAGGATATGTAATAAAATGAATCGTCCCTCCCTTAAAACATTTCTAGATCCGCTCTTAATCAAGAAGCTACGGTCATCGAGACACTTTCTTCTCTTATCTATCTTTTGCATTCTTGATCGCTACTACATAATTCTTTTATTCGAAAAACGGGAAGATTTCGACAATTAGTAAATTGGCGACCTAAATGTCGTTGGAGTTAAATTTTGGACACTAATGGCTGCGGGAGGAATGATTTTCCTTTGTACACGTAAACAAAGAGTAGGAAAAGATCTATTTGTATAGAGTCACCATAAAATTCTATCAAAATATTCCTGCTAGAGCAGCATTAAAAATCGGATATTGAAAACGATGTGAAGAAGTCAAGGGGCGTAAAAAACAGGTGGATTTGTTAGGTTGGTAGCTTCTATCCGTATTTTTTCTGGTAAAACTGACGCACCTTTTCATCTGCCCTTTCCAGTTTCCAGCAAACGGCGGTAATTCTTTCTATAGAGAGCGTTTCTTCACGCATTTGTACAAGAAATCAATACCCTAATAGCACATTCCGTTGTATAAACGTTGTACAATGGTTGCTAACTTTGTGAGAACTAGTTTTAACTGTTTATGAAACGTTTGAACGTTATTTGTGCTGCTTAGATGCATTAGTGTTTTCTTGGAAATGGATCGCTATTTTTTGGAATACCCTTTATGTTCTGTAAAGTACTGCACATGTTGTGTTTATGCACATTCTGAAAATAGAATCACTCGCAGCTGAACATACTTAAACGAACAATGGTTTAGTTATTCATAAAAAAACAAATGAAAATTAATAGAATTTATCGTACTTGAAAGTCTTTACTATTTTTTTATGTTTCTCTTCGACAGAACTTCTTGTACCTTTGGTTCATTCCATGCCTGATGCAAATAACGATTGTTGGAGCTTTACTCTTGTGGCTGATAGCAAAGTAAGTAAATATTTTCATAAAACTAAAATGGTGCTTTAAAACTTCGAAATATGGATGCAACATTCCTATGCGTTATGTTTCATATTTTGAATGACCTTGAAGTCTACACTAAAAAGAATATATTTAATCGGGTAGCTTTCAGCCATGAAAGATTTTTGGCAACGTTCAAAATCTCACCAAATTGCTAGGGTGCTAAACACTTGAATCTGATATTTTATCCATGTACTAATCCGGAAACTGGTGAAGTTTAGTTTTCAGCTGCTATTGTACACAGCAGACGAAGCTGGCGACTATAATTTAGCGCGATTCCAGTATCCCAAATGTCACCAAAAAGCTTTTTAAATAAAAATGAACACGTGCTCAAATAGTAAAAAATTTAGTATCGTTAAATATAGTCAGATGACGCAATTAAATAACGATCAGCTTGTTACAGAATTCAGTATCTGTCGTTTCGCGCATGCTAGGGTTCGTTATGACTGTTTCAGACTGACAAGGGTGAAACTAAAGTCTCCTGGATGTTATAACAAACTGTTGCTTACATTTTCTTATTTGCTTATATTTCTGTATTAGCTCCGGTTATGTGGCGGTAAATTGAAGCTTTGTAGTCTTCCTCCCCACCCGCTTCCTCTTTTTTTGTTGAGCAACTTCTTTCAGTTGAATTAATTTCCCCCTATTATTTCTGTGTATCTTTTTGGATCATTGTTTGGCTTTAAACATTTAGATACAGTACATGGTATTGATTATTCTTTGAATCATATCTTACTTAAGAATCTCTTACACTAAAAACATTGAAACGAATTGGTTTAGACGAATTGATTTAGATTAGGTTTTTATTTCATTTTGTCTGCTTTGTAAATGTCTTTTTATTTTTATTCTAATTATTTTATTTATTAATATAACTCACCGCAGTTCTTACTGCATAGATATATATATATATATTTTTGATAATTTCTTCATGCATTATGGTAAAAATTCGTAAACGGAAAAATTCGTTAGTGTTCTTTTTTTGTCACATTTGCAAGAATAAAAAAAACCTTACAAGATAAATTAAAAGAAATGCAAAATTAAAAATTTTAAATGCACAGAGAAATTGAGATCACCTTTAGAGCATAGAAATTCATAAGACAGAAGTGGAGCGTAGAGGAACGATTAAAAAAAAAGTAGATGAAAAAAATACTTCAAAACCTAGCCGCAATTGTAGCTTGAGAATCTGATTTGTCAGAAGCAAATTCAGTGTTTTATATTTATTTATTTGTTTATTTTCGTATTGCTTTGAAATCGGCGGTAGGGGGCACATTTGAGTCTTCTGAATCCGTTGCAAAATAAAAAATCACGTTTTTTTTTTTTTGGTCTTTCTTTTTTTTTTCTCCAAAATAGGAATGCAATTTAAATGAAAAGTTTTGCGGATTATCTTTTTTGCTTCTTTCAGGTGTCCAAAATTTGGGATTTTTGTAACTATAGCAGCTGGAATAATATGCAACATCATCATAGGAGTACAAACTGCAGTGAAGCATTTTCCACCCACGTACTCCATTTATTACTACCACGACAGAGAGTAAGAACAAAACATTTGCTTATATTTTATAACTTTAATTTTAACGACTATATTTAATACTGTGTGAGTGTGTCAGAACTCTGATTTAAAGCATTATGTAAAAATGTACTTATATATGATTGTGTCATAACATTAGTTTAATATACATGAGATCAAAGACCGAATATATGAATATTTCAGGGTAATTACACTGCTCGACATTGAAAATGCAACACCAAGAAGGAGTGGTCAGAAATTGATGAAATTTGGTAAGAAGACAGAGACAGCATGGAACAATAAGTGATATTTATTTAAAAATAAATAAGCAAATTTTAGAGCGAGGACGGCGTCGGCTCAGTAAGAAGTAGGACCACCGCGGACAGCGATGCACGAAGAAATACGTCTAGGCATGGAGTCAATAAGCCTGCGGATGGTGTCCTGAGGGATGGCACTCCATTCCCTTTCAACCATTTGCCACAGTTCGTCCTCTGAACGAGGCAGTGGCAGGTTCTGCAAACGGCGTCCAATCACGTCCCACACATGTTCGATTGGTGACAAGTCAGGAGAGTATGGTGGCCAGGAAAGCATCTGTACACCTCGTGAGCATGTTGGCTGATTCGAGCACTGTGAGGCCGGGCGTTAACCCGTTGAAAAATTGCATTTGGCAGACCCTGAAGGTAGGGTATTGCCACCGGCCGCAGTACATTATCTACATATCGTTGTGACGTCATAGTGCCCCGAATACGAACTAGAGGTGATACGGAATTATATGCAATAGCGCCGCAAACCCTTATGCCACGTTGTCGCGCTGTGGGGCGTTCCACAGTTACTGCCGGATTCGATCTTTCTCCACGTCGACGCCACACACGTATGCGACGACTATCGCTGGACAAACAGAAGCGGGATTCATCTGAGAACACTACGGTTTGCCATTCTGCCATCCACGTCGCTCTGGTCCGGCACCATTCCAAACGTTGGAGTCTGTGCTGTGAGGTCAATGGCAGTCTTCTTAGCGGGAGCCGTGATTGCAGGCCACGTGCAACCAGTCGACGGGAAATGATTCTGGTGGACACAGGAACATTCAGGGTACCTTGCACGTGCTGCAGAATCGACGTACATGTGACTTGCGGGTCCGCCACAGCTTGTCGGGGAATCCGTCGATAAAAGCGGTCTGACGTCACTCTGGCTGCACATGTGGCTACATTTCCTCTTTCCAACCATCTCCGACACAGCCGATGCGCAGTGCTTGCATCCATGTGGGTATCAGCTGCAATTTGACGCATGGACCAACCTCCCCTTCTCAGTCCGAATACCATACCCCTTGTAAAGTCGTCTATATGCTGGGAGTGTCTTCGTTGAGGACGGCGTGGCATTTCCTCCTATCACACGTATCCTTCGAGATAAAAACCAAATCTCTCCGATAATTAGTCTGGCAGAAAAACCAACATGAACATAGCCCACTTTTCAACTTCATTCTCTTATATCTTACTTCACTTGCGTCGGAGAGCTGCGCATTTCATATCATTTGCATAACTCAGTGACATGCGTCTACGGTAAAATTTGCATGAATTTCTGACCACTCCTTCTTGGTGTTGCATGTTCAATGTCGAGCAGTGTATATTTCATTCAGTCATGTAACAGTTAATTATATATATTTCAATATTAATTTAGTAATTTAATGTGAAACCAAAGACTTAACACGTAACCAAAATCATTACAAGAGCACGGATTATATGCAATGTGCAAATGCATTTGCACATTTTTGCATCTTTAGGACTTTAATGCACATAAATGCATAAAAAAGAAATTTAAAATGAATGCAAATTATTACGTTTTTCAGTTGCTTAGAGATACAAAGTTGTTTTTTTTTTTAACTTTAAATAAAGATTGAAAGAAAATATCTTGTTTTTCTTAAAAAATAAAAAATCGGGCAAGCCATGAAGAAAACCCATTTTTGTAGTAATGAATACTACCCCTTCCAGTAGCGAATGAGATAAGAAAAGATTTCTGTGAGTAAAAATGGTTTTTGAGTATAATATTTTTTGCGAAAACATTTTTTCAATTTATATAAAGTATCAAAATAATAATTTCATAGTATACTATATTGAATCATACTTAAAATTGTTACATGTACAGTTACACTCATGTCCATAAATTAAGGATAATTCAGAATCACCAGAAAATCCAACTCTAAAATGAATAAATTAACCGTAAAATGGCTACACACATCTTCACGAATAATATGCAAATTACAGGAAGCAACTGGATGACTCCAATTGTGCGTCACAATGACAAGAGTGAAAGAGAGTGATATAGTCCAGTCATATTAGATATTAAAATCGCAAATTACGATGTAGTTCTTAATTTTTAATATGCTGTTTGGGTCACTTAGGATAGTGTAAATCTAACTTTTCACCTTTCTAAAGCCTGTGCTCGCTGCGAAATTCGCGAAAAAATGCGAAATTTACTGGCTTTTTTTAGTTTTTTTAAACTCCTGAAGTGTGCAACTTTTGATGACACATGTGGATACCCATTTTTAAGAACTCTAAATTTACAACAAGATAAGTTCAAGTGGCGTTCTGTAGGACCAACTCGTGCTTCAAAAATTGGTAATTTTTTGCGAAAACTGAAAAAAAAAAGCAAAAAAACCGCTTTGATCATATTTTTGACCAAATATCAACATAAATTCCTATTCTACAAGACAAAACATTGAAATGTTATCATATAACATTTAATCAGCTTTCATTTGGGCCCAAACAAAAGTCTGTAGGTTCAATATTTCATTTTTATTTCAAAACAAATATTCGAAATTTATTTATTTTTTTTTTTTTTTTAGAAATGAGGAAAATCATTTTAAAAAAATGATAGGAGGGCCCCGGATAATAAAAAAATGCATAGTATGGTATAAAAAGAGAAAAACTGTTAAAATATTTTTTTAGTAATTTAAAAAAAAAATCTTGGATGTTAATTACGCTTATTGAATTTGCTACGTTTATGATGGTTCTTGGCTGTGGTCTTATCTCGACTTTTTTTCTTATTTTCTTTATACTCCTAAACTATGCAACTTTTGATGATACATGTGGCTACTATTTAAAAAAACACTAAATTTGCAACAATTTAAGCTGAAGTGGCGTGCCGGAAAATCAATGGTTTAGGAGAAATCGCGCTTCAACAATTTGTCATTTTTGCGGAAAATGAAAAAAAAAGCTTTGATCATATTTTTGACAAAATATCAACACAAATTTCTATTCAACAAGACAAAAAATGCAAGTGTAATTTCAGTACATCTAATCAGCTTTCAGTAAGGCCTAAAAAGAAGTCTGTGGGTCCATTATTTCATTTACAATCGCTAAAAAACAAATTTTCGAAAAATTTTATTTTTTTGAGAAATGAGGAAAATTGTTTTATCTCTACTAATAATAAAGCTGAAGGTGTGTCTGTCTTTCCTTCTTTCCTTCTTTCTGTCTGTCTGTCTGTCTCTTACGCGCGTAGCGCCAAAACCATTCGGTCGATTTTCATACCACTTGGCACAAAATTAGTTTGTGGCATGTAGTTTTGCACTTCGAAGCGATTTTTCGAAAATTCCATTTCGTTCTTTTTTTATTCGAATTCTTAGCGGAAATTCGATAAAATAGGGAAGAAATATTTCATACACATTTTCAAGTCTTATGTCATTCGAAAGCTTGAAATTTTCTGCATAAAATGAAATTTTTTCGAAGTTTCTACGATGATCAGGAGAGCTGTAATATTTGTTTTTAGAATCCCGGAATTCAAGGCTTACCTTCAGTAAAGCAAGCCAAACGATTCTAGAATGGTTCAGCTCGAGAATAAAATTTGTTTGAAAAGAGAGATGAAATGAATTATTTTATCAACGGAAATCAACTTTTCATGTTGTTACCATGGTTAAATTTTCATACCTTTTTTTTTTGCTTCGTTCTTTTTCCAGCGTTGCCAGACGTAGTATTTTTGATACTACGGTAGTATTTTTTCGGCTCAAATAAGAAGCGTAGTATTTTTCTGGCAACCCTGTTTCCAATATACTTTAATGACTTAATTAAAAGATTTGGCAGATTTTTTTTTCATTTTCATAGATGTCGCATTTCAGCAATATTGATTTTGGCAACGTTTGGAAACAGTATTATTTTGTAGTATATTTTTTTAGAGGAGGCGTAGTATTTTTCTGTTTCAATTCTCTGGCAACCCTGTCTTTTTCCCGGTGAAAATGTGCTTTGGGACAATGCTTGGCGCGTTTTCAAAAAGTCACCAACTGGCGCGTTTTTGCGTATCCCGCGGAGTTGAAAGCTCCGAGAGAAACTACGCAAAATAGTCAGGGTTACCACGCTTGGCTCGCCTATCGCCCATTTAGCGAGAAAAGGGTACCTAATGCACAGATTAACCAAATATCGTATTAATTGCAACGTTGCATCGTTCTTTTTAAAGTGTTTCATTTCGGAAAATGTATTGTTTTGTTTTTAAAGCTAAGAAAGAAAACTTTCTTCTCCTTTTAAACTTTGGTAAGATTTCTGTTGGTTTCTGTGAGCAACAAAATTGTTCTTATTTTCTCTTTTGGCTTATTTTTGTGCACCTCTCCTTGGGGTTGCATTCGAATGTCCCCAAGGGGGTGTTTTACCCCTTTTATGGGGTAAATTAGTGTTTTCAATGCAGACAAAAGTGATATGAATTTGCGCGATCACTTGGCGTTATATCGCCAAGCTTTTGTTTGCCAAGTGTTTGACTCCAGTTTGGCGAAAAAAAATACTTTTTTTTTTTGGTTCAATTTGGCGCTATTGGCGATATTTTTCGAAAAATCCACTGAATGATGTTAAAATCGGCGATATTTAGGAGATTAATCATTGTAAAACATTTTTTGCATTGTTTCGTAGCAAACTAGGGATACAAATGTTTGAATTGTTATCTTGCTCACTCCAAGCATTATTTAAGCACTTAAGGCATCTACTAAGCAATTTACACGTAAAATTAAGTAGTGTGGGGTCCATATCAGATTTTTATATCATACTTTGAAGGAATTATAGTTGAATTATAACTGAAATAGAGCATTTTTTCTGCTATATCAATTATTTTACAAATGAACTTTTAATTTTATACCGCGGGCAAAGCCGTGCGGGTACCGCTAGTAATAAGAATAAGAGGGTACTGGACAACAGAAAAATTCATAACTTGAATTATCTTATTAGAAATTGACTTTTATCATTTCTCAAAAAAAAATTAAAAATTTCGAATCTTTGTTTTTTTACGATTGTAAATGAAATTTTAAACCTACAGACGTCTGTTTAAGCTTAAATGAAAGCTGATTAAATGTACTGTAATAACATGTCCATTTTCTGCCTTGAAGAATAGGAATTTATGTCTATATTTGGTCCAAAATATGATGGAAGCATAATTTTTTCATGTTTCGCAAAAAATGACAAATTGCTGAAGTACGATATCTCCAAAACTATTGGTCCTACAACACGCCACTTGAGCTTAAATTGTTTGCAAATTTAGTGTTTTTTTAATGGGTACGCACATATATCATCAAAAATTGCATAATTTAGGAGTAATAAAATCTGAAAAATTCATGATAAGATCACAGCCAACAAGAACCATCACAAAAATAGCAAATTCAATGAGCGAAATTGACCTCTAAGGTTTTTTTTTTAATTATTAAAATAATATTTTAATACAGTGTAATCCTTTTTATACCATTCTATGCATTTTTTTATTGTCCGGTGCCTTTCTTATTCTTATTAAGTAACGATGTTCTCATTTCTAAAAAAAAATTTTTATTTTCGAATTAGTTTTTTCGCGATTGTAAATGAAATATTGAATCTACAGAATTCTGTTTGGGCTGAAATGAAAGCTGATTAAATGTAATGTAATTATTACATTTCAATATTTTATCTTGTAGAATAGGAATGTATGTTGATATTTGGTTAAAAAATATGATCAAAGAATTTTTTTTCATTTGTCGCCAAAAATGACCAATTTTTGAAGCACGAGATCTCCTAAACTATTGGTCCTACAGAATGCCACTTAAACTTATCTTTTTGTAAATTTAGTTCTTTAAATTGGGGACGCACGTATGCCATCAAAAGTTGCATACTTTAGGAGTTATAAAGAAAAAACTAAAAAAGCCGTTAAATTTCGCAGCTTTTCGCGAATTTCGCAGCGAGCACAGGTTTTAGAAATGTGCAAACTTAGATTTAGACTACCCTAAGTGACCCAAACAACATATTAAAAATTTAGAACTACATCGTAATTTGCGATTTTAGCTCTTTTTTTTTTTTTTTTTTTGTACAGTATGACTGGACTAAAGGTACTATACAGAATTATGAAAAATCTGCAAATATTGTAAAAGTAAAGCCTAATATATTTTAAATATCTGGTCCATTTCATAACTTTTTTTTCAGCTACAGATCTTATCTTAAAAAAAAAAAAAAAATACAGCAGATGGAACTTATTCTGCTGAAACCTCGACATTTTAGTACGAAGAAAATCGTGACTCTAGTAAGATTACAATAGTTACGATGGTGAATTCATACAAAGGGCTAGGGTGTAAATAGTTGTAACTAACACTTTTAAAATCAAAGATACGGCTCGTGAAAAGTTCAAAAAGTTACTGTAGTAAGAACTTCGATTTTGAAGATAAAGTGGGTACATTAATAAAGTGTTATGTGTATCCTTAAACCATGCAAGATTTCTGTTTTTATATGCCCACATACCATTTTTTCACCAAATAAATCAATTCTTACAATTTTATCAGCTACCACTATTTACGCCCGAGCCCTTTAATTGCATTTTATGTGAGTTTGTTAATGTAATTGAAGAGGCAAGTGGATAAAGGTGATAGGTGACATTTGAATTTCGCTGATTTATATAAATTCGAATTAGTGTGTGTTCAATTGTGTTAACTCACATACACCGTTAAAGGAGCAAGTGAATAAAGGTAATATGTGACATTTTTTTAAATTTCTAGGAAAAACTTTCAAAAAAAAATATATATATATATATATCCCTTTCACCCTCATCCATGTTATAAAGTAAACTTTTCCAAAATTGTCACATATCACCTTTATCCACTTGCCCCTTTAATTACAAGTAGGTGGGGGTGGGGGGAGTTTACAGTTTTGTGATATGACATTGGTGCCCTCAGACTACCCCTCTAATACCCCTATTCAAGAGGGAAACTATGACACTGACATTTTTAGAAGGGGGGGGGGGTCCGCGAGCTGTTGATCTAATTTTCTGAGTATTCTTGTTTTTTAGAGGCCCCGCTTTTGTAGGCATTACCGTATTAACTGTTGATTTTATAGAATAAACTATTGGGATATTTGTCAAGATGGTCGATGACTGATCTCTATTGCATATCCTAATATTTAGGCACTTTAGCAAGGGGTATCCCCCCCCCCCAAAAAAAAAAAGACGACACCCCTCAAATGTTACAGAGCTCCCCCACCCCTCAAGCAAAAAAATAAATAAATAAAGAGAAAAACCCGCCACAAGAATGATACTAAAACCACTTGAAAAAATCGCCTTAAAATTTCCACTACACTAAGAAAAAGCTTTAGCTAAAGCCTTGCTTTAAAAATAAAAGAATGAACAGTTCACACGTTCGTTAGTCAGACCATGCCTATTTTGCGTATTACGTCAGTGAAATTGTTTTCTTTCTGACGAAAGAAGAAAATAATGAAACAATAAAATGGGCTCTGAAAATTTTTATTCAATCTAATATTACTATTTTTTTCAGAAATATGAAACAATAATTTTACAAAATGTGAGTGAAATATTTGATCGAAATGACAGTCGATTTTCAAAGTATATTTAAAGAGAAAAGTTCTCAGAGTCTGTAAAAGACAAAATTTTTCACATAGTCTCAGTTTCGTGTCAAGGAGAGTATTTCAATTTTTATTAAACCAAAACAAAGGTGATTGGAGTTTATCGAATTATAAAATTATTCTGAACAATTCCTGCACTAAATAAAGTAGACTTTTTTATTTTGTGTTGCCGAAAAATCATTTTTCAAACACTTCTAAAGAGTCACTATTATTCTCACAGCTTTTCGATTTATTCCGAATAAAAGTTCACATTCAATTCATCTCGTCCTTTCAGTTTTGATATTTCTTTATTGATGAAAATTCTTC
>JAXGGA010003367.1:0-104059 GCA_038373865.1 Uloborus plumipes
CCGTTTCAGTAGGAACGATTACCGATAGTTTCTGCTCTTTTTAAAAACAAAAAGAGACGAAATATATATTTAAGTGCATTTTTTATAAAGAAAGTATGTTCATTAGAGTTCAAAACATGGATTTAAGTTAGCAGAAGAATCTTTTAAAAAACTCCCGCAGCTATATTGCGTTTTCAACTTGAAAATAGTGAATTTTTTGAAAAAACGCTTATGTAAATTGCGTTTTCCCGGTAGCTAAAATTTTTTTCCAAAAACTTTTTTTTGTACCAATCAACTCAAATTGAGTGAATACATAGGAAAGTGCGTGTACCAAGTCGAAAAAAAAAACTTTTATTTTTATGACATACCCTAATAGACATGCCTATGAAACTAACCTGTGCAAATTTTTAGCTTCCAAGATCCAAATCTGGAGGAGTTAGGATCCCGCAAAAAATGTGGCCCAAAATGGCGGATGAACTTCATGAAACAAGTTGCAATGTTTAGGTCAAGGTTGCAGAAAATTTTATCACAGTGGAAGCCTAATTTTTTTTGGAGCTTAAAGTACTTTTGGTTGTCAATACTCTCCAGTATATTCTTTGAGATTGCGCTTATTAGATTTTGTGTAGCACGTGCCTAAACTTGCGAAAAAACGCGGTGGGCAATTTTTTTTCTGGATTTCAGGTGGTCATAAATTTTTAACCAAAAAACTTCAAATGTTTATACTTCGTAGTTTTATTGTCCAAATACTTGTTTTTAATGTTTTACAGCTACAGAGCTTAAATATTGTATTTGTAAAAGATATTGGCACCCTAAGTATCGATGAAAACGCTTCTTTTGAAAAATCGCCTGTTTTCAACTCACTATATCTCAGGTTTGTCACCTAAGACCATTTTTTCTTTGGCACCATTATAAAGAACAGATTTTTTCCTATCGAAATGAGTTTTTTTTTCGATGGTGTTCTTTCGAATAAGGAAGAAAAAATTAGCTTGAAATACTGTCTGTTATGAAGAATTGGCATAATTAGGTTAAGACTGCAGAAAATTTTATCACACTGGGGGCCTAATATTTTTGGAGTTTAAAGTACTTTTAGTGGTCAATACTCTCCAGTATTTTTTGTGAAATTGAGCTAATTAAATTTTGTGTACCACGCATGTTAACTTGCAAAAAAACGCGTTAGGCAATTTTTTTCCTGGATTCATAAATTTTTAACCAAACAAATTCAAAGGATCATGTTTCGTAGTTCTATTGTCCAAATACTTGATTTTAATATTTTACAGCTGCAGAGCTTAAATATTGATTTTGTAAGAGATATTGTTGTCAAAAGTGTCTATTAAAATCATTTTAATGAAAAATCGCCTGTTTTCAACTCACTGTATCTCAAGTTTGTCACCTTCCACTGTTTTTTTGTTGGCACCATTAGAAAGAACAGATTTTTTCCTATTGAAATGAGTTTTTTTTTCGATGGTGTTCTTTCGAATAAGGAAGAAAAAAAATAGCTCGAAGTATTGTCAGTTATGAAGAATTGGCATAATTAGGCTAAGACTGCAGAAAATTTTATTATACCAAAAGTTCGAACTTTTAACAACTTAAAGTACATTTAGTTGTTTATATAAATACTCTGATAAGAAAAAATCTGTTATTTATAGTAGTACTAACGAAAAGATGATGGAAGGTGACAAACCTGAGTTACAGTTCATTGAAATCAAGCTATTTTTCAAACAAGAATTGCCAATAATTTTCATGTATGCTACACAAAAGCTAATGAGCTGGAAACCACATAATTATTAGAATCTATTAACAACTAAATGTAACTTTAAGTTGTTAAAAATTCGAACTTCTATTATAATAAAATATTCTGCAGTCTTAGCCTAATTATGCCAATTCTTCACAACTGACAAAACTTCCAGCTTTTTTTTTTCCTCCTTATTCGAAAGAACAAAATCGAAAAAAAAACTCATTTCGATAGGTAAAAATCTGTTCTTTCTAATGGTGCCAACGAAAAAACGGTTGAAGGTGACAAACTTGAGATACAGTGAGTTGAAAACAGCCGATTTTCCACTAAAATGATTTTGATAGACACTTAGGGTGCCAATATCTTTTACAAATACAATATTTAAGCTCTGCAGCTGTAAAACATTAAAAACAAGTATTTGGACAATAGAACTACGAAATATGAACCTTTGAATTTGTTTGGTTAAAAATTTATGAATCCAGGAAAAAGATTGCCTACCGCGTTTTTTCGTAAGTTGACATGCGTGCTACACAAAGTTTAATAAGCTCAATCTCACAAAAAATACTGGAGAGTATTGACAACTAAAAGTACTTTAAATACCAAAAATATTAGTCCCCCAGTGTGATAAAATTTTCTGCAGTCTTAACCTAATTATGCCAATTCTTCATAACAGATAGTATTTCAAGCTAATTTTTTCATCTTTATTCGAAAGAACACCATCTAAAAAAATACTCATTTCGATAGGAAAAAATCTATTCTTTCTAGTGGTGCCAAAGAAAAAATGGTCCTAGGTGACAAACCTGAGATATAGGGAGTTAAAAACAGGCGATTTTTCAAAAGAAGCGTTTTCATCGACACTTAGGGTGCCAATATCTTTTACAAATACAATATTTAAGCTCTGTAGCTGTAACACATTAAAAACAAGTATTTGGACAATAAAACTACGAAGTATAAACCTTTGAAGTTTTTTGGTTAAAAATTTATGACACCGTGAAATCCAGGAAAAAAATTGCCCACCGCGTTTTTTCGCAAGTTTAGGCACATGCTACACAAAATCTAATAAGCGCAATCTCAAAGAATATACAGGAGAGTGTTGACAACCAAAAGTACTTCAGCTCCAAAAAAAATTAGGCTTCCACTGTGATAAAATTTTCTGCAACCTTGACCTAAACATTGCAACTTGTTTCACGAAGTTCATCCGCCATTTTGGGCCACATTTTTTGCGGGATCCTAGCTCCTCCAGATTTGGATCTTGAAAGCTAAAAATTTGCACAGGTTAGTTTCATAGGCATGTCTACACCTCCGTAAAATCAAATCCAAATCGGAGATGGTCGAGTGGGGACGATTTGAAAAATTGGTCCAGTTGACGTGGAATGACTCAAATATTTGTGTGGTCGTGCTAATGTTATTCTACTGGTAAACTCATTGGGTAGCCATTGTTAGAGCGTATGTGGACGAGAGTAGCATCGAGGGAAAAACATGATTTTTATTCTACTTATTTTATTATTTATTTATTTACATCCAACAGCCATCGGCTCATTTAGATCTTATAAATATTTATAGTTTTGCTTGAAAAGTTGTTTTTAAATTCAAAAATTTATTGTAAAATTATTGTAAAACAAACTTTGAATAGTCTTTTTCATTTATTTTAAAACATCTTACTCATTTAATGTTTTATTTCAAAGCACCTGTTCCACCGGAATTCATGACGCCATTGAAAAACTGCATGGTTACGGAGAACAAAACCGCGCAGTTCACCTGTACTGTGGTTGGAAATCCAAAGCCACACATCACATGGCAAGTATCTAATTACATTAAGTACCAATGATTCCGTGTTTTGAAGGGGGAAAAACCGTTACTTGAATTTTTTTGAATGCTTAATACCAGATATTGTAGTGAAATAAGATTATTTGAATCATAATAAAAAAAAATTGTATTTGTATGTATGCTGAGAAAAGTACAATTTTTGAGAAAGATCAAACTGAAGCACATATTTTATGTTTCTATAAATTAAAGTACATGGCTTCAAAAGTACCGTAAAACGGGGTGAATCGGAACACTTTTCAGCTTTGATTGTAAAAAAAGTAGTTAAAAGATTTTTTTTTAATTTGATTTTTTGGGTAAAAACTTCGGTCTTGCTTTACTTTTGATATTCCAAGCGAAGACAAAGCATTTTGAAAAATTATTATTAAAATATATAGGAAATTATGGGTGTTCCGAATCACCCCGCTGATAGGGGTCAATCGGAACACTTGTTAAAATTTTTATTTTTTTTCAATTTAACCTGTAATAGGTCTCACAAAATGAGTAATATTGATGGGGGAGAATAAGAACAGACAATTACTGTCAAATAAATGCATAATTTCAATACCAGTAAACGTGTACAATTTGTCAAAATTCAAAATAATTTTGAACTTATGAAAAATGAAAAGTAATTTTAAGAAATGCTTTTGAATTGAAATACAAAGATTTAACATGAATGGAAGTCACTCATGTCGTCCACAAATATGTACTTGTCCTTAAAACTAGCAATTGTGACTTGGCTTAAGTTTTTTCATAACATCTCCTGGGATGAACTCTGCCTTTTCTTTAGTTTCTTGAAATCTCTGGGTTTCGGGGATTGACCTGAAAGCTTTTTACGCTTATTCATCACTGTCTGTGTGCTGGATTTTTACTACATAAAGTCTATGTGACTTTCCCCCTCGTATTTTAAGTAAAAAGAAGTCTCCAGGAGAAAAAATCTTTTGAAATCTGCAACTGTTTGTCATTCTAAGATCTAGTTGCTCACGAGAAGGGATAAACAGTAATAAAACCTTGTCCTTGTCTTAATTAGAAGAATTGGTGTTAGAATCTTGAATTTTCAAACAGTTTCCTTCAAATAAGCTTGAATTGGAACAACAGAACTAAGTGTTCCGATTCACCCCGCATTTTTTTTTCTATGCCATTTTTCAGAATTCTTCATTTTCATGACACAATTTTTTTAAAAAATGTAAATTCTAATGCGGTATTCTGTTGTTCAGATACATGTATAATTGAAACATACCACTCTTAGTTTTTAAATATAAGAAGGTTTGATCTTGCATATGAAGTTTTGCAGTCTATGAAAATGTGATGTTTTCTAGCATTCCACGTGCAGCCCTCCTTAGAAGCCAATAGCGTTGCCAGATTGACAAAAGTAATTTTTTCCTACTCCCTATGATCTTACCTTACTAAGAAAAAAATTCATGGTGAAAAATACCCAATAGTTTATTTATGAAGAATTTCGTTGTACGGTCGGGAAGTTTTGTTCCGATTGACCCCGCTGTTCCTATACACCCCATTTTACGGTATGTACTATCTTAGTAGAAATTTGAAAAATTCACATATTTGTCTCTGGGTCATATAAAATCAACAAATGGGCCGTGCTGCACCATTTTTGATTTTGATCAAATTTGGTAGGTAATATGCATCAATATTCTATACTTCCAAACTGTTTTATTTTTTTCTCGGAAAAATTTTATCCTCGAGATATAGCCATTTTTTTACTCCGCCGATGAGTAAAATTCGACATTTTTGATCTTTTTTCTAAGAGCTCTGGTAAATTTATTTAAAATGTTAGAAAGATCAAACATGACTTATTTTAAAGCTAAAAGAATGAACTTTGATAAGTGCATAAAAAGAAACGGTTAATTCTAAATATAAATTTTCCCGGGTCAAGTCGCGGTTCAAAAAGTGCCGTTTTCGTCATTTCAAGCATGAAAAAGTATATGGAGGACTGACAGTGGGGCTCTATTTTTTTTTCTCTTGCACCCAGTTATAGATACTAGAAGCACAGAAAAAATAAGATGATATTAGTAGTCCTTCATAATAAAAAATTGCTTAAACCTGAGAAAAAATGAAAATTGTCCTTTTTCACTCCCCAAAAACGGCCTGTGGAACAGGTAGTAAAAATTTACAAATGCATGGAAGGAAGAAGAGGGTCATTTTCAAAATTTGCTGTCCAGAGGTTAAAAAGACGATTTTGAAGCATAATTTATATTTTAAATTCAATGCGAACAATTATTTTCTGCAAGAAATACCCCCAAAAAAATTCTATCACTCAACAAATTATTGAAATTTATTTATTTATTTTTATATAAGTCTTTAAAAATAAGAATCAAGGCAAAAACGCTTGTCCATTTCCAATTTACGCAAGTTTAACTCTTTTTTTCCTATACTTCAATTTTCAGAGGGTTATATCTCTTTGATGACTGGGAATGACAAGACGGTTTTTGTTTCCTTTTAAAGTTCAAGATAACATCTTCTTGCTCCATGCATTTGCAAATTCTTACGACCATTTCCACAGGCCGTTTTTGGGGAGTGTAAAAGGATATTTTTCATTTTTTCTCACAGTTTGAAAGTTTATATCTCTTTAATGCCTTGGAATAACAAGACAGTTTTTGTTTCACATTAAAGAACGATGTAACACCTGCTTACTCCATGCATTTGTAAATTTTTACTACCTGTTCCACAGCCTGTTTTTGGGGAGGGAAAAAGGACAATTTTCATTTTTTCTCAAGTTTAAGCAATTATTTCATAATGAAGGACTACTAGTATCATCTTATTTTTTCTGTGCTTCTAGTATCTATAACTGGGTGCAAGAGAAAAAAAAATAGAGCCCCATTGTCAGTCCTTCATATACTTTTTAGCCTACTTTCCCGTTAAAAATAAAAGAAAGACGAAAAAAGTATTAAAATTGGCTTAATGCATCTAAAAAATATCGCCAAGTCCGAAAAATATCGCCAAGTTAAAAAAAATATCGCCAAGTCCAAAAAATATCGCCAAGTTAAAAAAATGAAAAGGTAAAATGAATATCGGAAAATTAAAAATTTGAAAGTAGGGTATTGAGATGGGGAATTTGTGTGTCGGTCGGTCTGTCTGTCCCCCCCCCTAATAACTTTTGAACGAATATTCCGATTTGGACAAACTTTTTTTTGTTGGAAAGATCTCGGCGAGTACAGCTTATTCCCATTTTTGATTTTTCGATTTGAACAATTTTTGGTTCAACTTTGAGCCGTTCAAACAACCTGTCCCGCGATGCTAACTTTTTAGTTAACAGTCCGATTTGAACAAACTTTTTTTTGTTCGAAAGATCTTTTCAAGGATACTTCATTCCTGTATCTACATTTTTCGATTTGAACAATTTTTCGTTCAACATTGAACCGTTCAAGCAACCTTTCCCCCCTAATAACTTTTGAATGAACATTCCGATTTGAACAAACTTTTTTTTGTTGGATAGATCTCGGCGATTACAACTCATTCCCATACTTGATTTTTCGATGTGAACAATTTTGGTTCAACATTGAACCGTTCAAGCAACCTTCCCCCCGCCCCCTAATAACTTTTGAATGAACATTCCGATTTGAACAAACTTTTTTTTGTTGGAAAGATTTCGGCGAGTACAACTCATTCCCATATTTGATTTTTCGATTTGAACAATTTTTGGTTCAACTTTGAACCGTTCAAACAACCTGTCCCGCGATGCTAACTTTTGAGTGAACAGTCCGATTTCAACAAACTTTTTTTTGTTCGAAAGATCTTATCAAGGATACTTCATTCCCGTATTCACATTTCCGATTTGAACAATTTTTCGTTCAACATTGAACCGCTCAAGCAAGCTGTCACCCCTAATAATTTTTGAGTGAACAGTCCGATTTAAATAAACTTTTTTTTTGTTCGAAGGATCTCAGCAAGGATACTTCATTACAGTATTTAAATTTTCAATTTGAACATTTTTTCGTTCAACATTGAACCGTTCAAGCAACCTTTCCCCACCTAATAACTTCTGAGTGAACCATCCGAATGGAATAAACTTTTTTTTGTTTGAAAGATCTCGGAGAGGTTCATTCCCTTATTTCGCTTTTTGGTTTGAACCATTTTTCGTTCAATATTGAACCGTTCAGAAAAAAATTTAACATTAGCGCCTAAGGGGAATTTAAGTTGAATGTTGATCCTGGAACTTAAAGTCGGATTTCCTTCAAACTAACTTTGTAAAAAAATGGTTTTGATAAATAATGTTTGTAAAGTACTTTTCTGAATAATCTTCTGTGAGGACTCTGATTCCGACTCCGACTCCACAAACATGGCGGAAATGCAGACTCAGAAAAAAATGACTGACTGTGCAGACGATTTTTTGTTTATTTATTCATTGGTGTTATTTTATTTATTACTATTATTTTTTTTTTTGGCAGACGATTTTTTTTTGTAACAAAAGTGTTTCATTCACGAGGGCATTTTATTCTTTATTTATATTTAACAACTGGCAACGGTTTAAAAGTGAAAATCGAGACATTTTATCGACGGACGAGTTTTTTTTCCTTTCTTTGATAAAATGTGTTTTGATGTACTTTGTACTTTTAATTTTTTTTTTTTTTTTTGAAAACGATTGAGGAATTTTTCTACGGAAGAACTGTAACAGTTACATTCTTTAAAAGGTGCGACAAAACTTCATTTATTCATTTATTTACTTTTTATGTCTCTATTTCATCTGATGAGTGGGGTATATTTTGCTTTTAGAAATCAGCTTTAAGTGCTAAAAAGGTATGTTTGACATAATGTTTAGTCTCAGATGATCAAGAGAATAATGATCAGATGCTAGAATGCCGATGTCGATGTACGGGAAAGTAGGCTTGTTTAGTTCTTGACAGAACTTCTTGTTCATGCTTGAAATGACGAAAACGGCACTTTTTGAACCGCGAATCGACCTGGGAAATTTTATATTTAGGCTTAACTTAAACCGTTTCTTTTTATGCACAAATCAAAGTTAATTCTTTTAGCTTTAAAATAAGTCAGGTTTGATCTTTCTACGATTTTAAATAAATTTACCAGAGCTCTTAGAAAAAATATCAAAAATGCCGAATTTTACCCATTGGCGGAGCGAAAAAAATGGCTATATATCGAGAATAAAATTTTTTCGAGAAAAAAATGAAACATTTTGGAAGTATAGAATATTATATGGAAGGAAGTATAGAAGTACAGAATATTATTATTGGAAGTATAGAATTACCTACCAAATTTGATAAAAATCAAAAATTGTGTAGCACGAAAATTTCTGAAAATTTATTGATTTTATATGGAATGACCCCTCTACAAAAACTTATCAACTACAAACCTAGTAATCCTCAGAAATACGCATTTCGTAACGCATTGTAGATACCTACCTTTTAGCAGCTGTACGCTTCAGTTTAACACAAATAGTGGCATAGAATATTTTTCTATGTGATAAAAATCTAAATTTAAATAATTTATCCTACGGTCAATTATATTAATACAATAATTATTTGAATATTTTTACCGAAGTAGCGTAACAAGTTAGTGCTTCAAGTTAATGTTCGTAAACAATATCTTCAGTAAATAGAATTTAAATTCAAGAACAGAATAACACCATAGATCGCACATGCTTAATAGTTGGGAACAAGAAACTTAACTTGAAATACAATTCTGGACAATGGTTACACAATGCATGCTTACAGTTTAAGTACGTTTTAAAAACAGTCTCTTTCAATTTCCATTGCAGAGAATAAGACAAACATTTAACAAGTAAAATATAAAGCTGTAAAACGTGAAAAGTCAATATTACATGTAAATATTAAAGATTGTATCAAAAAAGATTAAATCAGTAATAAATTTGATTCAATAAACGGTTTTGTTATAAATACACAATATGTGATCAGGAAACATTTGACAAAATTATTACATCAACTTATAAAAATTCAATCTTTTTTTCATGCTAACAAAGGGCTTTTCTGAAACTTCATTTACGAACGATACCAACAACATGCCTATAAAGAGGGATGTGGTCAAAGTGAAATAGTTAAGACAGCGGACCTATTTCAAAATAAAAGCATTGGATATTTATTCTGAAAATTATTGTACCTAGAGATTGAATTATGTATTTTGTATGACAACTTCCATTGAAATATTATTTTTCATTTTTGGCAGGTATTTTGCCCTTTCAAAAAAGAGGTAGAAATTTTCCACCTTAAAAAACCATGGGGCAAAGTGAAATATGCAATATTTATGCAATTAAAAATTTTCTATTCAATGATTAACAGTACTTTTCATCAAATGGACTTGTAAATGAACGAATAAATGACTTTTTAATGAAAAATAAACGAATAAATAAATAAACAAATAAATGAACTCATTAATGTATGAGAAAAAGAAATGAGTGAATAAAATAGAGAACGAGCAAGAAAATCAGTGAACGAATGAATAAATAAGTGAATTAATAGGAAAAAGAATGTAAATAAAATTATAAATAAAGAAAGTCGTACGTGATTAAAAGAATTAATGCATAAGTAAGTTTAGTAAACTATTTCACTTTGCCCCATCCACTTTGCCCCGCGTGCGCTTGGCAAATTACATTGAACATTTAAAATCAAATGTTAATTAATATAATTTAAATAAGTATTGCACTGTACACTAGTAGATCTCAATACATATTTAAAATGATAATTATAAAAATTTTATAGTTGTATCAACAAAAAATATTTTTGAAAAATCACGAATATTACAATAAGTTTATCAGATTTTGAAAAGAACTCGTGCATATTTTTTTTCGTTGGATCATTAGATCTATCTATTTATTGACAGGAATTAATTGTATGTTTAGGGACTTTGTTAAAATATTGTTAGATAGGAGGCGCTGTAAACTGAAAATATTTTGCCATTTCACTTTGTTCCACATTGCCCTACATATACTACATATATTTAGTACCACAAACATTCAACTCTTATTTAACATTTTTTGTTCAAATAATTGTACAGGTACAAAGGAGTGAGAGAAGTGTTCGAAGGTACAGGAAAATACACCCTCTTGAAAGAAGGAGATACCTACACTCTGAGTATTAATGAAGTATATGGAGAGGATGCTGACGAGTACAGTTGTAGAGCGTATAACAAGGGCGGAGTCAGGACGTCGAGAGCAGAGCTTCTCATTATGAGTAAGTTTTTTTAATACGCTTTTATTTTTAATGTTGCCAAGAGATACTCTATGCCAAACGAGTACCCGAGGGATCTTTTACTTGTCGCACAATCATACGATATGGACGCTGTCGATTCTCTGTATCTTGAAAATTCAACGATTGGAGCCGGGTTTCATCCCGCCCCTTTGGGCGTGAGAGGCCAGCGCCTTAGCCACCACACCACTCTGTCGGCTCCAAATACTTTTTCATTAATGATCCCGAATTACAAAACATGAAAATTTTAAATTTCATTTCCCTTTTTTCACTTCAGAACCACCTCACATCAACGTACCACCAAGATTCAGAGACGTGGCTCAATTCGAGAAAGGAGAAAACGTCACCTTGAAGATTCCCTTTACTGGCTACCCGAAACCAAGCGTCAAGTGGAGCAGGAACGAGGAACAAATTGAGAAGGGTGGACACTATGACGTCATCGTCAGCGAACGGCATGCCGTCCTCATCATTCGTGACGTCAGAACAGATGACAATGGACCTTACCGCTTGGTGGTTGAAAACGAGCTCGGAATGGACTCGGCTATCATCAAAATCAAAATTAGTGGTAAGATGGTCTTGATCAACACCATTTTTAATGCGCTTTTATTAGTTTCACATGTGGGTTTGTTTGTTTGTTTGTATGTATGTAGGTGTGTAACTCTGAATAAAAGATAAATTCACGTTCTTTACAAATATAAAAGTAATATATTTAATACTATTATTAATGCTAAAGGCTAAACTATATCTGTATCTCAGAACTAGACTAACGTAAGTCCATTTTCGTTATTTTTCGGTAGAGGGGAAAAACGATTGTCGAATACATCGTTTTTCCCCTCTACTGAAAAATGACGAAAATGGACTTACGTTAGTCTGGTTCTGAGGTACAGATATTACATGTTGATGTATTTTAAGTGTTTCAGTTGTTTGTATGTAACCTCTGAACTAAAGATTTAATACACGCTCTTTGCAAATACAAAAGCAATATATTCAATTCTATTATTAATACTAAAGGCTAAACTATGTTACAGGTTGATGCATTATAAGTGCATGAAAACTTAGCTGATATTCAACAGTTTTGAAAATCAGAGGGAAATCAGTCATGAAATATTTTGAACTGATGTGGAGCAGGGCCCTTGCTCTACATCAGCGGAAAACGCGACCGAAACCGAAGGCAGAAACCGAAAATCCGGGTACTTTCCATAGAAATACAATTTAATCCATTTTACGTTTCTGCTTTACGCTCGCGTTCTCTGCTGATGTGGAGCAGGGACCTAAGGGCTTAATGCGCTGAAATTATTTATAGCAACAATAGAAACAACGTATATCAAGCAAAAATTAGGAAATATATTGCAGACACGTATTTTGGAGTCCAGTAATCCCCTTTTCCATTGCAAAAAGTGAGCTTTAACATAAAATGCCATCCGAGAATGGATGACTTTTTATGCAAAGTATGTAAGGCAATATCAGAGCCTTATATCCTTATAGCCTTGCTTTTTTCGTCAAAAACTTTAGGGAGAATCCCAGCGGCCAAATATTTCCGTAAATTTAATAATACATTCAAAACCATACTAAGAGAGCATAAATCTTTGTTTACTTTAAGCAATTTAAAACTTAATTTTACACAAAATTTACTATTTTATTCCTATTTTCGAGAAAAGCTCCAGTAATTTGGCATGTTAAGTTCCTCTCAGCCATTCTGTTAATTTAAAAAAAAAGCACATATTTAATGAAAAAATGTAAGATGTACCTTTTCAATACAAATAATATTTCATCATATACACGAAAATCAAGTCCAAAAAATTGCTAGATTTTTAGACATAGAAATTTCAGGTAATGGAAAGTCCTGGAAATTAATCCAACAAAGAAATGTTATTCTTAAATTCCTTCTTAAATATTATTTTTTTTAAATATTTCTTTTAGATCGACCTGACAAACCAAGAGATGTCACTGCTGATCGTCCAACAGAAGATTCTGTCACGCTATCCTGGAAGGCGCCCGAGTGGGATGGCGGTTCACACATTCATAATTACATCATTGAGAAACAAGAGTCTCCAATGACCAGTTGGATCCGATGTGGAAATACAAGGTGAGTTAATTCACCTGTCATCTTTTCCTTTATGCAAACATTTTTTGGAAGAAAATAATGTTAAAGAAAATTAAAGCTTCAAGTAATGTTTGAAATGTTTCTTGCTACCTCTGCGCATGCCTGCCTAAAGTCTCCACTGATTTCGTTAAAATAGGCGTGATGGTGATAAAAGAGAAAAGGAATGAAAGGAGACTTTGTTTTGTTTTGTTTTCGTTGGCTTCGTTTGTTTGACGTGTTGGTTTGCGTTGATGTTTTTTTCTTTTCAAATGTATTCCCCCTTCTTATCAATTCTAGAAGAATAAAATTATATCGGACTAAGCAGAAATGCTACCATGGTGCATTTTCTTAATCAAGCTATCACCCCTTTTTGAAATAGAACCGCTTAAGGGAGGATCTTATTGCATTATATTTCTTACTGAAAGCAAACAAACTTTTTAAGCTCCCTCAAAAGTTTTTTTTTTTTTCTTTTTTTCAAATTCCGAAAAGAAGGGAAACTTTTATGTACTAAAATTGTCTCAAGGTTTTAAAAATTACTATAGTTATTTATGCATATTAATCGAGATGCTGTGTGTAGTCCCACATTCAGAACACATTTTAGTAGAAGAAAAACGAAAGAAATAAGAAGGATACTATTAAAAGAGGAACGGCGATTTTTTACGACAAATTTCATCAGCAATCCCTTTTATTTTTCAGACTGACATTACACCAAATAACAGGCCTGAATTCAAACAAGGAGTATCGTTTTAGAGTTTACGCTGAGAATATCTTTGGACGAAGTGATCCTAGTGACGCCTCATCTCCAATCATGACAGCCCGTAAGTATTTAAAATTCAAGCAGACCTATAGAAATCATACACTTAGAAGCCTATTCAACAGAATTAATCGATATTCAAAAAAAAGGCATCAATATAGTACTAATGAGAATGAATCTAAAAATTTATACATATAAGAATAGCACGAAAATGGTAAAAATATTTCTCATATCTTTTTTAAAAACATTAATCTACAAAATTGATTTCAAATACCGCAAAAGTAAACAAACTATTCTTCCCATGGTCTGACTGGACAGGTGGGAATTAGCAACAACAGCAGCTATTACATTCTATCCTATAAGCCACAAAATTTCAAAATTTTAAAGAATATACTATATCTATAAATTTAACAATAATAAGTACTTCTGTTTGAAAACACACATGAAATAATTTGTTTTTATCTATTTACAGAATCAAAGAAAGAAAAGGCAAAAAGAAAGCAATGTGAGTATCTTACATGCTGTTTTATCTTTTATTTTTTTATTTATTTACGTAAATACTAAACAAATAAAAATGTGGAAAACGCATAGAGCTAACCAGCGGCTAAATGAAAGAATTTTGAAAATGAAATAATTAGAAAGTTGCTAAACTTTTTAATTAAAAAAAATTAATAGCTTTGAATGATTAGTATTCTATTGCAGTTAAAATGTTAATGAACCGACATTTTTAGCTAGAAGAAAATAAAATGTGTATTTACCCTTCATATTTCATTTTCAGTTGATGCTCAAGGAAAGAAGATTCGTGGAAGGTCAGAAGGGGCTGTTTCAAACTATGACCAGTTTGGTAAGTTTATACTTCAGATCGCTGTTTTAAACTTTTTTCTAAAACTCCTGATCTCTTATTTTAATTTTAAGAAATAGTCCATAGTTTCGTGAAATGGGTGCACAAATAGTATACACATTTTTTACGAAATAGAGCGATATGTGTAGCGAACTTAGTTTATTACGGCGAAACAATTCACTAAAATGGAGATAGGGATGGGGTTACACAGATACACAAATTTTGCCTATTTAGCCTTTTGTTATCTGGGAACAAAAGGTTAATTATTTAAATCTTTAATATGTATTCAATGCGAACTAAATAAAATTTGTTTTTTGATAAATTCAACTGCTGATGCTATCATAAACAGCAAATAGAAATAAACTTAATTACAGTCACATAAAGCAATGTGATAAGCAGCAAAGAAATAATAATAATGCAAAGATAATTTCCTGAAATAAATTAGGAACTTATAACGCATGAAAGCAAATATGAAGCTAATTGAAAAAAATACATATACGAATAGGATAATCCTCCTTGCCCAATTATAACTAAATTTATCTAGGGGAAGTACATTTTAATTTTCATTTTTCAAATTTATTTATTTACTTATTTCTGAGCTTATGGTTAAAATATTAACGAATTCTACCACTGCATTCTATTACACAGCAAAATATGCAAAATAAAATAAAAAACATCATTCTCTATGACATTTGTTTTTCGTTCACAAATCTTAAGCGGCTAGAATTTTTCTGAAATACCAAAATCGTGTATTGTTATTTTTAAATAGATGTTTATTGCCGTATTTTCTGTTGTTTCAGTGTAGTCTCAAACACATATTTAGTGAATAAACGATTTCTTGACAAACAGTATTATCATTTCAGTGTTCGACATTGATAAGTACATTCCTCAACCCGTTGGCATCAAGACAACCAGTGTTTACGACTACTATGACATCTTGGAAGAAATTGGAGTGTAAGTAATGTTTCAATCTTTTAAGCCTATATTTGCATTTTTATAATAAAAGACCGCCCTCATTTTATATTCAAAGTCAAACGTTAGCGTTTTTTTAAGCCAGTGTAAATAATAATATTGCGGTCACTTTGTTTGCATATTATTTTTTCTCAGCTCTAAAAGCCACAAAAGAACTATACTATTTTATTTGATTTATTATTTCTATTAATACAATTCTGCTGGGCTAAACGCAAAAGTGGTATCTGCGGTAGAGCTCAAACTGAAATCTTAAAAAGTTTAAAGTTTTCTCCTTTAAAGTTTTTCGCCTCCATGTATTTGATTCAGATGAAACTTTTTCAGATTTTTTTTAATATTTCCCGTTCTCAAATGACCACATAAGTTTGTATGTAGATAAAATACGTCACAAAGAGCCACCTGGTGGCGATAACTCAATTATTTTTAAAAATGCAGATACGACTTTTGTGCGTAGCACGGTAGAATTATGAATGTTTGTTATTTTATAGCGTCCCATCTTTAATACCTTTTGTTCATTCCATTTTTTACTGCTTTTTATTTATTTTTCTGTGCATCACGATTGCTGTCTTGGTAGATCCTTCTTTCAAAATTTCATTTTAAGAGCTCAGTAATGAAACTTGTCTGAATAACATTAATTGTACCCGGGGAGAAAATTTTCAACTATTTCTGGGCAAAAAATATAGAACCTACTTTTAAGAATTTATTTATTTTTTTCAATTATTAAGTCATGTTTTGGCAATATTTGAAGTCAACAAGTTTCTGAATAGAAACATATATACGCACGCATCTTTTATGGACTTTAACAACAGTACGTTTCAGACAAATTTAACGACTAACCACAAAACAATAGTAATAAGTTTAAAGGTAATACAAAGTGTTCATATGATTTGAAAAACAAACTCCCCGTCCTTCTCTGGGAAGACTTTATTCATGACTAGCTGTACCCGCACAGCGGTGCTCGTGCAATAAAGTTTAATAAAGAAGCTATGTGAGCGCATGTTAATTTTCCATCCCAATCCGAAATGTAAAGAAAGACTAGGTTTCGTTAATTAAAATGTACGCACATAATTTTACCAAAACTCCAATCATATTCTATGAAGTAATGAGAAAGTCCTGATAATGTAATAACTATCCGTTAAAGCTTCCTTTACCAACGATAGATTCATTTAATTAAAATATGCTTAAAATCACTTAAAATCAGCGTAGCTAAGTCTTTAACGTTAAAGAATAAAATAATTACTTACAACATCACTTCTGAAAGAAATTGACTACAAAAAAGGGAATAAATTAAAATTTTTGATTCAGAATAAAATGAAAATTTCTTGAAACCATGAATAAAAGAGTTACTGAAAATACTTAGTGCAATAGGAACAAAATGAGAATCAATGCTTCCCTTGAAGAATAAATAATTTATTTGAAATATATGTTACAGTTACATCGAATATAAATCCCCCCCCCCCTTCTATTCAAAGAAAATTTATTTCATTAAAACGCACCCCACAATTGACTATCGATCAAGTAAAAACGGCTTTAAAATTTTCCGTTTCTCGTGAAATAGTACTCTTAAATGTTCGGAAAAAACTACATTTAGAGTGGTCTTAGAAAAGTCACTAACGGTTGATTTACTGAAAAATAAACCAAAAAATTTAAGAAACTGTCTAATTTAAATTCTATATCGTAAAAAGTGTTTTTTTTCCCACAAAAGAGGACCATTTTGTTTTTAGAAATCAAGTTTTAACTATTAAAAAGGTAAGTTGACATCATCTGAAATATCAGCAAATTAAGGAAATGATTTGATGCGGAACTTCTTCACTGTAAAAAATGAATCTTGTTTTTACAGTAAAATGCAGCTAATTTTGTGGTAATAAACTGTAAAAATTTGTCATTTTACTTTAATAAACTAAAATATCTACTTTTACAGTACTAAACTGCAAAGTTACTAATTTTACAGTTTATTACCGTAAATTTTACAGTTTTAAACTGGAAACTCTGCTGCCAGTATTACACTGTGGTTTTTTACAGGATAATACAGCTAAATTTTGCAGCAATAAACTGTAAAATTTCTTACTTTTATACTTAGAAACTATAAAATTGCTAGTTTTACAGTTTATTACTGTGCATTTTACAGTTTTAAATTGGAACCTCGACTGCCAGTATTATACTGTAAAACCAACAGTTCATTTTTTGCAGTATTGTTATTTAATGTCGTTTAACTACTGTGCGGCACAATTTAAACTTCGTTTTAATTCGATTTCAGCGGTGCCTTCGGTGTTGTACACCGGTGCAAGGAACGTTCCACGGGACGCGTTTTTGCCGCCAAATTCATTCCGGTTTCGCATCCGATGGAGAAGACCATGATCAAGCGGGAGATTGACATCATGAACCAGCTTCACCATCCCAAGCTCATTCGACTGCACGACGCCTTCGAAGAGGACGACGAGATGATCCTTATATACGAGTTGTAAGTGAATCCTAGTTTCCTACTCTTAGTAAAAATGCAAAAGTACTTTGCATGCTTACTACACTGGTGTCCACCGTTGTATTTTGTGTTAAACCAACGACTCCTAAGTACTAAATGCCAACTGCTTTCTAGTTTTTAGCACAGGGTAACTTCCTTGGTTCACGAAGCACTGCCATCCATCGGAGTTCTTCGAGACAGAGAAATTAACGATTGGTTGATTTCTAAATTTAAATTTAAAAAGTAACCAATCAAAAAATTTAATTAGAATATTGTTTGGATTTATCATCATAACAACAGCATCATCGGACTGCCGCAAGGTGACGCTCAAAGTGGAACAACTGTCTCCCTTATTAAGGCAAATATAGTAGGCATTTAGTATTTAGAAAGTGTTGATTAAACACAGACATAATTTTACTTTTTAGTAATAATGCTATTTTAACTTATCTTACCAAATGCTTTTTCAGCATGTCCGGTGGAGAATTATTCGAGCGAATTACTTCTGATGGATACACTATGTCAGAAGCAGAAGTGATCCTCTACATGAGGCAGATCTGTGAAGCTGTCAAACACATGCACGAAAAGAATATTATTCACTTGGACTTGAAGGTAAGCAGATAAGTTTGAGAATGAGCAGTGGAGCAGTAAAAAGTTGTACCACTGTTATATAACGGTACTTTAAAACGGAAGCCAAAAATGAGGGGATATCTTAAATTTGTTTCCAATTCCCATCGAGAAAGAACTAGCCTTAGAGTATTTGTTTCAGTAGGATTATTTAAGGACATCTCGACACCTTAAGGAAAAATCATAAATAACTGGTTAATATTTAAGGATTTTATTATTTATTTTTACAGAAAACAATTATTCCATTATTAGGCTGTATTATTCCTGTGTAATGATTTACCCTGAAAAACATCATAGGTCATATAAATACTATGAAAAAATAAAAGCAAAATGTCCACTTCTCCCTTAACTGCGGGAGATCTCGACAGGCACCTACGGGCTGGCAGGTACAATTCAAAACAATGTTTTTTTACTTCTGTGAAATATGGAAAAGAGAGATTTGCGTAATAAACATATATTATACAATGCAACAATATATATCGCCCCTTTTAACTATGTACATTTGTTGCATGTAAACTGGGTTTCCTTCCCATTTTGTACGCAAGCCTCATGGAACCACGTATTACATTCTCCAACACATTTCACCCTCTTCTGTCCGTCGGTATCATCAAAGTAATACCCACCGCACTCGCCACAGTAATTTTCACTATCATGGAGATCTCTCGAGGAACTGGACTGAGTTCCTCCCGGACGTCTAGATCCCTGTGTTGGTGTTATTCTGCGCATTTGATTCCTGTACTCTACGGATGTTAAAACGGCCGATTCTTGTTTTTTTCTCCTATTCCGTACAGAAACATCAAGGGGTTGGCATTTGTGAGTGCTATGTGGAGGGAGGCATAGCATCTCAATTCCGAACAGTGACGCTTTGTTCAGTGTAGGCGTGTCCATCTATAATGAGTAAAATTTTGCCTTTTGGTCTGTATTTGTTCAGATGGTCAAGAAATTTGTTGAATACTTCGCTGGTCATGTATCAAGAGTCTGACATCTCTAAAGTTGATCCATTTGGTAAACCTTTGGCATACGACGGTTTTTTTCTAATACCCTTCATTATGACAAAGGGAGGGATGGCACTTCCTGTTGCAATGCTACAAACCATAGCAGTAACAGTAGACCCCTTTCTCCTGTCGTGGCGTGGTACACATCCTTTTTGCCTTTGGAAGAAATCACTTTACCAGGTTTAAAAATTAGCTGCAGTCCAGTTTCATCGGCATTAAAAATTCTTGCTGGTTCTTCCCACAGGTCCAACGCATCATAAATTTCGCGTAAATTGTCAAGAAAATTTCGTACTTCGTCTCTATTGAGACCTCTGGAACGTGCATAGGACAAGCCTTGGGCTTTCCTTACTGACAAATAGGGGTGTCTTTCTAAGAAAGAATATACCCAGTTATATCCTGCCATGCTGCTGTCTTTGTTGAACCGGTGAGTTAGATTCCTTTTCTCCGCAAATTTAAATACTAGTTTCCTAATATCATTTACGGTCATGCCAAACCCCTTGGAATTCAGCAGCAATAAATGTTCAACCAGTTCCTTTTCCATAGCATCATCGAATGTTGCTCCCTTTCCAATTTGCCGGTTTGATACTGCACCTGTTAGTACCCTGGTCCTTAATGTATTCCTCGGGACATCAAATTTTTTGGCCGCAGTTGCTAGTGGCATTTTGTTCTCTTTCACCTATCGTATGGCAGCCGCCATATCTTCAGGCTTCCATTTTCCAAGTACTCCTTTATAATCATAAATGCGAGGCATTTTCAACCCTAAAATATCATAAAAAAGAAGAAAAAAATATTAATTTGTTCGCAAACTATCGAGAAAAGAAATATCAGCATACAAGACTTACAATGTACTAATCAGGGAGAATTCGACAGGCCGATAAGGGAGAACTCGACTGTCGAGATCTCCCCATAATAGAATGTCGAGATCTCCCCAAGTTACACATTTATGTGAAAGATGGCAGCACTGCCATCTGACAGGTTATGCAAACTTTTTGCTTGCGCAGCCATGTTCTTGAATGTCTAATCTTACTAGCCAGCCATTCGAAAATCATCAAAAATCAAAGCCATCGTCCCCATTTATCATTGTTACAAAAGTCAATCTTATACTGCATGCATTATAAACTATGAAACACTTACCTGACACATAAATGATGGTTATTTTCTTGATGAATCTCAGACTTCACTACACCTTCGATTGAAAATGACGCACTACACTCTCAGGTCATTTCAATACAACAGTTTCCACTTTCGCCACCAGGGTGCAGGGGGGTCTACTGGGGGATTTCCTTAAAAGTGTCGAGATCTCCTGAGTGTCGAGATGTCCTTAAATGACTATACAGCCGTTTCATAAATTCAATAGCAATAGAGACAGTAGGGTGGAGCGAAAAAAATGAATTTTTGATTTTCGTAAAGGGGTACCTTTCATTTACTGTGAATGAGGATAAGTAACAATTCTGTAAAATATTTCACTTTTGCGACGTCATCTTTAGTCTGCGCATTTGACCTAAAGTTTTGAATTTTTTGATTTTTTTAGATTTTTCAATTTTTAAAAAAATGTATTGCAAATGATAAAACTAGTGACGGGTGGTTATTAAATGGAAGAAAAAGGTTTGAAATATACAAGAAAATTTTTTAAACCATTTAAGATTATGATTTCAGTTTGCGCATTAGGCCCGAATTTCATCAAATTTTCAGAAATTTCCGATATTTTCAATATTTAGCAGAAATTTTATAATTCAATATTTCCTCTCAATATTTAGTTAAAATGCCTTCAAAACATTTTCTTAATCATTTTGTTGTTTCTTGGAACTACTCAACTCTTTGCTTGCTCATTGAAATTACCCAGGATTCACCACAAGGAAGTGGTCGTACTTTGGGTGCCACCCGCGCTCCCTTTGCTTCCAACCAATGAGAGTCCACATTTACCTTTCTTAGACAAGTCAGGAACAATAAATTGTTTCTTTGAGTAGGAAATTGTTTGCATTGGTTTTGATGGATGCACTACAAAGACAGGAAAATACAAAGGTGTAATACGAAACTGGAAGAAAAACTTGGTAGACCTTTGTAATGCGACATTTGCCAATTACATTTAAATTAACTTAACTTGCTGCATTTTTTTGCAAAAGCTAGATGGACCTACCAGTGGACCAGTGATTTTTGGGCCTGTTAGACGAAGTTAAACAACATGTTATACTTTTAAATCAGTTCAATATGAACCTATAGAATTTGTCATTGATCAGATTGATTTTGACAACAAAAATGATTCAAGTACTGAGCAACAGTAACTTCATGAGATGAGCAAGGTAGTTTTGACTGGAAAAATATTCAAAAAAATATGAAACAGAAGTCCAAGCAAGCTTTCCCAAGCCAGATGTTGACTACAGCAAACATAATCTTTAGACTATAATTTTTAAAAGAGTTCATAACTTTCGTGTTAAAAGTGTCCTTGCTCTTTTAGGATGAAGTGCAGACGTTACTTATTTAGCTATGAATATGTGTGAGATTATAAAGATTATCTCTTCGGAAAAAAGCAGAAAATTGTATTCACATCTATTCAAAACAATGTATACTTTGCACCCAAGAAATATGCTCTTATCAAATGTATGTACGAGTATGTTTGTTCCTTATACGAATCCAATTTTCGTCGGATTTTCAACAAACTTGGCACAGAGGTTCCCTGATGCATTAGAATTCACATAGGCAGGGGTTTTGAAATTTAAAAGAAAATCAAAAAAGGCCAAAATTCAAATCTTTTGTCTCAAAATGTCCATTTTCTTCCAATTTTGAATAGATTGAGTAATAGAGATAAGACTTTAAGCATACAAATTGATAAAATGTAACACATTTAAATAGGAGTATTTTCCTACAAAGATTACGATCAACAATGAATTATCCATTTAAGGCTCAACAATTTCTCTTTAGCATGAAATAAGTTTTTATATTCCCATGTGGATTGAATTCATTCAAATATTTTTTAGAGCTATGTCGTATTAATAAGCACCCGGGCAACGCCGGGAAATAATCTGGTTAGTTCATAAGAGAGAGCATATAAAGAAACTTGTTTTAAATCGTATTATAAACGCTCAATCTAGAAAACAAACAAGCAAACAAGTGCGAACGTTTCAGATCCATAAAAATATACAAAAATCTATTTTCATACATTACATACATAAATCAAAAGTCAGTATACATCGATATGATTTCTTGCCATGATGTGGAAATTACAAAGCTACCTTTTACAGGTAATTTAACAGCACAATATTTACAAAGATTATGGAAGCTGAGAATTTAAATATGATTTCTGAATGCGCTCTCTTTAAACTGCCATTCAAGACTCAATCAATTGAAAGAGCTGTCAAATAGGTCACAAGCTCTTCAAAATTGGTATATAATTACAGGAAAAGAAAAAGTTTAGTGTAAAAACGAGGATATCTGACAGAAATATTTGATCAATTTACGACACAAAGGAACAATTTAACTGTGAAAGACGTATCTAAGAAATGTAAATACGTTCTCGCATTGGTTGGAAGGAAGGGTTCACGTGTAGGACTAGAAGTGCGGTCACCTCCTCGTGGTGAGTCCTGGGTAGTTCCACATGAGCTAGCGAAGAGTTGAAGGGTTCAAAGTAATAACAAAATGAACAAAAACAGGTTTGAAGACACTTCAAGTGAATATTGAGATTAAATACTGAGTTAAAAAATGTTGAAAATATCAGAAATTTTAGGAAATTTGATGAACTTTGAGCGTAATGCACGAACTGAAATCATAATCTAAAATGGTTTCAAAATTTTTTTTGTATGTTTCAAACTTTTTTCTTCCATTTAATATCCACCCGTCAAAAGTTTTATCATTTGCAATATTTTTTTAAAAAATTTGAAAAATCTAAAAAAAATCAAAAATTTCAAAAGTTTAGGCCAAATGCGCAGACTAAAGATGACGTCGCAAAAGTGAAATATTTTACAGAATTGTTACTTATCCTCATTCACAGTAAATGAAAGGTACCCATTTACGAAAATCAAAAATTCATTTTTTTCGCTCCACCCTAAGAGACAGCCTCCTAAACCATTTTGAATAACATTGTATGACATAGCTGGAAATACGGAATGAAATATTAACTACTGTGTGTAGAATTGCCAATCCTAAAGTCTGGAAAATGTATGAAGGTATTTCTTTCCAATCTTTAGGATTGGAAAATTTACATTAAAATTGTGATTGTGAAGGAAAAAGAGCCTTAATCGTTTTTCAAATTTGCTCTATTTTCTGAATTTCAGTTTTAGTAGATCAATCGTTAAGGATAACCAGCACTTTAATGGCCGCTTCGATGGAAAGTAGTAATTTGTGATTTGCCTCTGATTATACCTGCAGTACAATGTTAATTCGAACTTCTATCACTTAAATGTAACAATAGCCACTTACTTCGCATGAAATACAATACCTTCTATCAAAATTGATAAATTTAAGAAACACAAATGAAGTAATGATGGTACCATCGTACAGCATATTATAATAGAATATTATCATTGTTTGCGTATACGTACTTTCATTAGTAAATATGTTTTTCTCAATTATAATTTTAGCCTGAGAACATCATGTGCACGACGAAGAGCAGCAAGAACGTCAAGGTGATCGACTTCGGATTAGCTACCAAATTAGATCCGAACGAAGCTGTCAAAATATCGACCGGAACTGCTGAATTTGCTGCACCAGAAATTGTAGAACGAGAGCCAGTTGGTTTCTACACCGACATGTGGGCTGTAGGAGTGTTGGCTTACGTTCTGTGAGTTTTACTTTCATATTTAATTTTACGAACATTTTAAAAGAAAGTTTAGTGAAATAAATATTTTATAGTAATTATTGTTACAAAATATATATGCTCTAAATATCAAAGTTTGTTAATTAAAACCTCCAATAGTTCAATACTTAGACTTTTCATTCCATCATCTGACTTAATGCGTATTAAGCGTATGTATTAACTTCGAAATGGTAAAGAACGTTAAGCACGTATTTGTACAGAACATATTATTACAGAAAAAAAAAAACATTAATCGTATGTTTCAAGGCTTACAAATCTTAACTTTTTCAAAGGTTTACTGATACAGCAGCGGACTTCCTTTCATTTTACTTTTTTTTACGTAGTAAAGGAAGTATTGTGATCGCGAAACAAAAATTCACTCAAATTTGGGTCTAAATTTTGATTTTGCTCGCCCCCGAATAAATGTTGAGTAGTTTTTTTGACCTGTCAGCACGTGCATATGTACCTATCAACATATGAGCATCCGAAAAATCCTTTTCAACCACCCTCGAGTTAATTACGATGAGTTTTCTCGTGACGTCTGTATATACGTAGTTACGTAGGTATGTGCATATGTATGTGCGTGGGTATGTATATATGTGCGTATGTATGAATGTATGTCGCATAACTCAAAAACTATATGCCGTAAAAGCTTCTGATTTGGTATGTAGGCTCTGAGGGGTGTCTAGTTGTGTCTCTTGTGGTTACATTGGTGACAAATTTGGCGATAAAATTATTTTTTGACTTTGGGTTTAATTTGGCGCTATTGGCGATATTTTGCGAAAAATCCACTGAATGATGTTAAAATCGGCGATATTTAGAAAATTAATCATTACAAAACATTTTTTTGCATTGTTTCGTGGCAAGCTAGGGGTGCAAATGTTTGAATTGTTATCTTGCTCACTCCAAGCACTATTTTAACACTTAACTCATCCACTAAGAAATTTACACGTAAAAAGAAGTAGTGTGGGGTCCATATCAGATTTTTTCTTTAATAAATATAAGAAAGGAATTTTCGTCAGACCCAATCTATGTGTCCGAAAACTTTTTGTAAGCCGTTATAAAGTTGCACTTTTCATTCATTTACCAATCAGAATTTTAAACAGATAGGAAGTACATACATAGTTATAGTTTAAAAATATGAAGTACATAAAACTAATGCATTTGATATTCCAAGTCACTTACAACTAAATAATAGCTGTTTTGGTAACAGAAACAGCACGACGCTACGACGTGCGTTGCAGATTCTTCAGAAAGACTTCAGACTATTTTTTAGTTGGGTTGATAAAATAGCCAATAATATTTAAAGAAAAAATCTTAAAATTTATTTAATGAAGATTTGTAGCATTTTTTCTGGTATGTGATCCAAAAGTAGCATGTACTTGTATCAGCAAAGCATCTCCTTTTTAAGCATTCTTCAGTGCCGATTTGGATAATACCATTAATATAAGGCTAATTTATTTTGAGGACAATATTTTGATATTTATTCTACCGTCGCAGACTTCTGAAAAAAAATCATCTTCTAGGGTAATTGTAATAGTACTCATTAGTAACTCTTAAAGAATAAATAGTAAGTGAAACAGTGAGTACAAACAGCGTAATTACATCTGGATTTCGCAAACATTTTTAAGACGTAAGTGCTAGAGTTCAAAAGAATAAAAGAAGATCTTAATGACTACTGTTTAGTGTTCAGTGCCTAGAAGTTGGAAAACTTGTGCATTGAAAGGAAATGCCTTAAGGGAACACCAAGAAACATACGGGGGGTTTTTTTGCGATAATGCAAATAATTGCAATATTATTGCATAACTGCGATGTTTTGTAGTATTGTAGTCATTTATTTGACTTTTCTAAAAGACAAGTACAATCATTCTCAGTACGGAAATGATTAAATATTTTCTTAAAAGATTTTCTTAATGATTTTCGGCGATGAATACATTTGTATTTGAAACAATTTTGCTATGAAGACATCTAAACGATGATTCCAGTTATGATTTTGTTCCTAAGCATACTAATGACTTGCAACGTTAATTTCAGACTGAGCGGCTTGTCTCCATTCGCTGGCGAGAACGACATCGAAACTTTGAAGAACGTCCGCGCTTGTGATTGGGACTTCGACGTAGAAGCGTTCGCGAATGTGTCCGACCAAGGAAAAGATTTCATCAGAAGACTGCTACAAAGAAGCAAAGAGTAAGCCACGATAACTAATCATTTTGAAACGGGAAATACTAACATGTCTACTATGCAGTTTACATTAACGTTAATGTAGAAAAAATATTCCTTTGAAATGTACAGTTTACGAAACTCTATAAATGAAATTTACTCGTCGTTGTGTAGTTATCAGACTAGAGGTACAACAAGCGGAGGTAAGAATTATCTTGTTTTAAAGTAATATGACAACGAAATCTATTTCAAAAATTCATCCTAAAACAAAATTGGTGCAAAAATTAGACTCTGAAATTTTTAATTTCATCAAAAATCTTTCTTACAAAATATCTGCCCCAAGTAAATGCAAAAAAGTGTGCATAAGTTTACTACATTTACTATTAACCAAAATAAAAGAAACCATTCCAGACGATTTCACTACTCCCAAAATCTTTTTATCATCAAAATATGCTTGAAAGACATTTTTTTTTTCACTTCCAGTAGTAATTTCATTGCTTATAACAAATGTTTCTCAGCTTAAAATGTGAAATTATACAGAAAAAATATTAATCAGTAAAATGCAAGTAAAACAATGATCAAATCTGCATTGAGATGCGATTCTTATAAATCATATTCGCACTACTTTATTTTCACATCTATATTCTCAAGTCACATTTTACTGTTTCAAAGTTCGATTGTTTTTCTGCCAATATTTCTCATTTTTCTGTGTATTGTTTTATTTACTTAGCTGTTAGTTTATTTTTAATCCTATTTGCCATTACTTTTAATCTATCCAATTGCATTTGTATTTAAAATATTTTTCCTTCTAATCAATACCGTCAAAATAAATGTGTCCATTTTTGCAGCAAGCGAATGACAGCTCACGAGTGCTTAGAGCATGCATGGCTGAAGGTAATTACAAACTATTTTATAACTTGCAATCGCTATTATGTTTCAAATTATGTAATACTTTACAAAGTAGCACATTCATATAAATATTGTCCTTTTTTCTTTTAGGGTGAAATGGAGCCCTCTACGTCACCAATCGAAAGAAGCAGGTACATCAAGTTCAGGGATCGTATACGCGCAAGATATGTAAGTGAAATGATGTTTAATGTTTCTGTTTATTTTTATTACAAGTATATAATGTTGATTTTTTTCACAATATATATCGCATTATGTTTTGTTAAAAAGTAAGATCAAAGAAAGTATGTGCTTTTTGCATTAATAGGGAGATTACTGGTTCTCTTGTGTTATTCCTCTGGGGCACATTTCCAACTACAGTTCTCTCAGAAAACTCCATGAAGAAAAATACAAGATTCGAGAATTTTACTTTGGTGAGTAATAATGAACACATTTTTCCTTAGTTTCAAAGTATCATCTACACGGCATAAAATAAAATGCTGTTTTTACAGTATACTACAGCTAATTTATAGTCCTTTCATATTAATAGACTAAAATTGCAAATTCTGCAATAATAAACTGTAAAATTGCTAATTTTATTGTTTATTGCTGTGAATTTTACAGTTTTAAACTGAAACCTCTGTTTCCAGTATTATACTGCAGAAACAAGTTTATCTTTTGCAGTATAACAAGTTCCTCGGATAAAATTAGTGATTTCTGTTCCAGAAATAGTGTAGAGAAAGGGCAGTTGAAAATATTGATTTAAAAATTTAATGCCCCTCAATTCACTTTCGGCACAAATTCTATTTTTTTTTTTACTATTTCTTCAAAGCAAATAGAATTTCGATTAAAAATAAAATTTCAATTGTATGAAACAACATTTGACAGCTCTTTCAAACGGATAACGTGAATCACGAAAAGTCTCGAAAACCTGTACAATTTTTAAAGCCTCAAAAGACAAAAATCCATTTATCGATGCTTGATTAGGCTCAGACTTAAAATTAAGTTGTTAATTTTTTTAACAACAAACTTCCTAATTATTCTATTTGATTTCTGTTTTTAGCAATGGTTAAAAAGTTTATTCCGCTCACCAACGTCATATGACGCACAAAAAAAGCTTCAAAAAATAGATTTTACGTTTGTTTTCAAGAAAAATTTCTTCCAAAAACTTTTTTTGCTTTAAAAAATTATATGAAACTTGAAAACTGGGAGAAAAAGCGAACTTTTTCCCTTATTAACTGGCATCGTTAGCAGAACGGATCATGCTAAGTCAGAGTGATTTTCCAGAAATAACGTGAAATGGTGCAATAAGTATTCCAAAAAAAGACTTACTTTCACCTCTTTGTTGAATTTCTTCCCAAATAATGCTGAAATATAGTTAATTTTATTTCATGAAACTTTCCTCTATTAAATTTTTAAAAATAAAAAAAAAGAAAATAACTAATCTAGTATAGATAAAATTGCAGAAAAACTACTTTTATTTCAATGTAAATCTTATCCAAACGTACGATGCTAAAACTTTTTTACTTTTGTTCGTCAAAACTTTGCTACGAAGATTCCAGGAAAAAAGACGAAAAGTAACCAGTAGAATATTTTTTTAATTGATAAAGTAATGGATGGAACTATTAGTTGAAAGGACCACTATACAAATTTCTATAGTTGCACTTTGAAAAATATATATATTTGATACTATTTGATAGCAGTAGTCATTCAAGTATTCTGAGTTAAGCCCTTTTTTCTAAGAGCACAAATAGCAAGAATCTGCTTAAAAAGTCAGATTTCACTTTTGCTTTAAATCATTAATTAATTTTGAAGTAATCATTAATCTACGGTTAGTCTATGGATGATAAATAATGTCATTACCTTTTTATTCACTTTTAAGTAGCATTTTGATTTAATTTTAGAGCTATTAAAGTATAAGCTTTAAAAGCATTGTTAGTGTTAAATGAGACACACGACACATGGTAATTAATGGGACACATTTATTTCCGTTCTATTCATAAGAATTTCTAAAATTTATTTTTTGTATTAATTATAACACTTAAAAAAAACCGTAGTTTGTAATTTGAAATTTTAAGTGGATGATTTGATATGTGACAATTTTTGAAACTTACTTTTTACAGTGGATGAAGGCAATACTTCCATCAGTATCATGTCCCCTTAGTCAGAGAAATGATTAGTAACTAAGAATATGACCCCCTTTTACCCGTTGAGAAAAATCCACTAAAAAAATAACAAAACATTTTTTTCTAAAGTTTTTTCTAGAAATTTTAAAAAATGTCACATATCACCTTTATACATTTACCTCTTCATTTATTTGTAATTTTTGGGGTCATTAATTGAAATAATTTGTCTTAAGCTACTAATATAAATTAATTATATGCATTTAAAGCAATAAATGATAATGTTTAGTTATTCTATATTTAAAAGGATATAAAATTTACCGCAAATAAAAATGTTTAACAAAAAATTTCAAGAGAATTAACTAGTTATCACACCCAGTGAATGTGTTTTGATTTTTTTAGCTATAAGTAAATGCAGACGTAGGTAAGATCTTTTCTTCCGTCATTTGGACCCACCTTTGAATGCCATTCCATTCTATTTCCAGATCGCAGGCAGGCAGCACCCCGTTTCGTCATCCGTCCACAAAGCACCTTCGTTTACGAGGGCCAAGCAGCTAAATTTTATTGCCGAATTATTGCAGCGTTCCCCGCAACCATTACTTGGTAAGTAATTAATTCCATTCTCATGGTTTGACCAATGAAATTTAATATTTTAACTTACCTGTGGTTGACTAGTTCTGTAAGGCGCTATAGTGTAGTCTATAGGTTTAACACAAAACCTCTTTTTTGTGAAGTGAGAGAACCTTACTATATGCCTATTCAATGGACAGGGAATGTAAAATGAAATTTTCTCTAAGTGCTTAAGTTAAATTAAATGTGAAAGAAATGCATTGAGAGAACACTAAACGAAAAGTTCAAATGTTAAGTATTTTAATTAGAATATAGGTATCTGAACACTCTGTGAGTAAAATTTCTGTAACTTGAAATATAGAACAGAATAATACGCTTCTCATACTTAAACTTAATCAAGATGAATATTTAAAAGCACTAAATTTTGGGTAATTTACAAACACAAAAAAAATCAAATTCAGTAATATTCACCTGAATATTTTTAAATATTCCACCACAATATTTTAAGAAATTATTATAATATTGATTACACATTTCTGTACCTCAGAACCAGACTAACGTAAGTCCATTTTCGTCATTTTTCAGTAGAGGGGAAAAACGATGTATTCGACAATCGTTTTTCCCCTCTACCGAAAAATGACGAAAATGGACTTACGTTAGTCTGGTTCTGAAGTACAGATTTTAGGAAAATGTTTTTTTTAATGGGTTTCTAGTGAATATACAAAAATAAGCTCTATTACATGAATATTTTTTGTGTTATTAACTTCTATTTAAAAATACTGTCGGCCCCGCTTAAACGAATACTGTCGGTTCCAAGAAATATTATTCGATTAAACGGGGTATTCGTTTAAGCGGGGATCTTTAACATTACGTCGATGGTATCGGTTCCGAGATATTTTATTCGTATAAGCGGGGTATTCGTTTATCCGTTACCCGATTAAGCGAGGACGACAGTATATGCTAAAAAATTAGTTTATAATCCCATAATATGTCAAATATGTCTAAAAACTTATTTAAATAACATTTAGATCCTAGCAGATTTACTATATCGAAGTATGTATTCTATTTCGGCATTAATTTTATTTTAGTTGTTAAAAAGTTTTGACCTCCAGGTCTTTTAAAATTTTGGAATTTTTCCTCTAAAAACAGCATAAATTTATCTTTATTACTATTATTTTTTTAATTCATACTTATTTATTCCCAAAACTTGTTGTACAAAGCATTTTATGCAGTTCAAATCTGAAAATTACATTATGATATTCTACATTACAAGTTTCAGAAATTGAGTTCCGATCGATTTCGAATACCTTAAAAAATCAAGAAACTGTTTTTTGCTTTCACGTTACTGCAGGATGACGTTAGCTCTTTTTATTCTCTTTTTCAACAGTCGATAGCAAGTCACATGATCCATTGCGTTGTAGTCTATTTTTTAAATACGATCATTGTCTGATATTTTCCCTTGTAAAATACGGTGTCTATTTTTATTTATATAATTTGGCATTTCCTCC
Source organism: Uloborus plumipes (assembly GCA_038373865.1). Classification (NCBI taxonomy): domain Eukaryota; kingdom Metazoa; phylum Arthropoda; class Arachnida; order Araneae; family Uloboridae; genus Uloborus; species Uloborus plumipes. The sequence goes on from JAXGGA010003367.1 coordinate 31,449, forward strand.
TGGATTGCACTTTTTAACCTTATTCTTGCTTGCTGTTATTCTTGCATGTTTTTGAAATATTATTTAAAGATTCTCTCCTACGTACCCATCTTACACGTTTATAGTAAAAACATGCTGAACTGAAAAGAGGTTATTACAAAAAATACGCTTGATTGTATACATTTGAAACATGGTTCTTACTTTATCAATATTAAAATATACAATGCTTCTAACAGTGTCTTTTATTCTATTACAATTGCTCACATTTCTTGCTACACAAAATTTCTTTTTTGAGGATTGCTTCATATATAACTTCTAAAAATAGTAGTTTTTTAGTAGTGTGTGTGTGTTTTGTCTAAGATCTAATTTTAGCAAAAAATCTGAAAACATTGAATGAAATGTATAAAGACCGGACCAATTAGCTTCAGAACAGAAAACAAGAAGTTCTGTCAAGAACTAAACGAGCCTACTTTCCCGTACATCGACATCGGCATTCTAGCATCTAATCAATATTCTCTTGATTATCTGAAACTGAAAATTATGTCAAACATACCTCTATAGCACTTAAAGCTGATTTCTAAAAGCAAAATATACCCCTCTCATCAGATGAAATAGACACGTAAAAATTAAATAAACGAGTCAATTAAGTTTTGTCGCACCTTTTAAAGAATGTAACTGTTATAGTTCTTCCGTAGAAAAATTCCACAATCGTTTTCAAAAGAAAAAAAAATAAACAAATAAAATAAAAATACAAAGAACTTCAAAACACATTTTATCAAAGAAAGAAAAAAAAAAAAAAAAAAAAACTCGTTCGTTAATAAAATGTCTTGAATTTCATTTTTAATCCGTTGCCAGTTGTCAAATATAAATAAAGAATAAAATGCTCTCGTGAATGAAAAATTTTTGTTAACAAAAAAAAAAATATATCGTCTGCCAAAAAAAAAATCATAATAATAATAAATTAAACAAAACAAATAAATAAATAAACAAAAAATCGTCTGCTCAGTCAGTCATTTTTTTCTGAGCCTGCATTTCCGCCATGTCTGCGGAGTCGGAGTCGGAATCAGAGTCCTCACAGAAGATTATTCAGAAAAGTACTTTACAATACATTATTTATCAAAACCATTTTCTTACAAAGTTAGTTTGAAGGAAATCCGCCTTGAAGTTCAGAATCAACATTCAATTTAAATTTCTCCGTAGGCGCTCATGTTAAAATTTTTTCTGAACGGTTCATCATTGAACGAAAAATTGTTCAAATTGAAAAGTGAAATATGGGAAGGAGCCTCTCCGAGATCTTTTGAACAAAAAAAAGTTTATTCAATTCCGACGGTTCACTTAAAAGTTATTAGGTGGGGAAAGGTTGTTTGAACGGTTCAATGTTGAACGAAAAAAATGTTCAAATTGAAAATTTAAATACGGTAATGAAGCATCCTTGCCAAGATCTTTCGAACAAAAAAAAGTTTGTTTAAATCGGACTGTTCACTCAAAAGTTATTAGGTGTGAGAGCTTTTTTGAACGGTTCAATGTTGAACGAAAAAATTGTTCAAATCAAAAATGTAGGTACGGGAATGAAGTATCCTTGAAAAGATCTTTCGAACAAAAAAAAGTTTGTTCAAATCGGACTGTTCATTCAAAAGTTAGTATCGCGGGACCGGTTATTTGAACGGCTCTAAGTTGAACCAAAAATTGTTCAAATCAAAAAATCAAATATGGGAATGAGCTGTACTCGCCGAGATCTTTCCAACAAAAAAAAGTTTGTCCAAATCGGAATGTTCATTCAAAAGTTATTAGGGGGGGACAGACAGACCGACCGACCGACCGACAGACAGACACACCAATTCCCCATCTCAATACCCTACTTTCAAATTTTTAATTTTTCGATATTTATTTCATTTTTTTGTTTCTTTTTGACTTTTTTTTTACTTGGCGATATTTTTTTTACTTGGCGATATTTTTTTACTTGGCGATATTTTTTGGACTTGGCGAGATTTTTTGGACTTGGCGACATTTTTTAGATGCATTAAGCCAATTTTAATGCTTTTTTCGTTTCTTTTATTTTTAACGGGAAAGTAGGCTAAAAATGAAAAAAAAAGAGCATATAAAAACACTAAAACAGTGATTCAAAACCAGGCTTCAATCCTTGACTGCTAAAATTTTAGTTTGTCAACAACAAATTCAATGTTATTTATTTGTTTTCTTTTTTGCTGAGTGCTAGTTGAGAAACTGTAACTATGTATTTGCTCTCAGGTATCGTGATAGTGCTGAGTTGAGGCAGAGCGTCAAGTACATGAAGCGCTACGAAAACGACGACTACTTCTTCGTGCTCAACAGATGCAAGACCGAAGATCGAGGAGAATACATTATCCGGGCCGAAAACAGTTACGGATTCAGGGAAGAACCCGTTTTCCTCAACGTACAAGGTAAGCTTGAAATGTTTAAAATAAAGAGCACCGATTGTTCGAGTTTGGGATAGATGGCGCGATCTTGTTCAGATAAGTATACAGATCATGAGAAAAATTTTGCGTTAGAGCGAAGCTCTGTTTTGCTGTTTGGGTGAGAGAGAGAACATGATTGAGCTGACATGAAGCAAATGGAAGGACTGGGTTGAATGTATGTGCAAAATTACTAGAATTCAGAATAACAAAGAGTAGGAAATGGCAGAGCATGGGACCTGCCCCACGCTCTATACTCACGCGCCGGAAGTGGGCAAGGAAGAGACGTACTATTAGGGCCAATCCTAACATGGTAGGGGTCTTAAGGAGCGCCTAACCAGCAAGCCTTTTCTTGCCAACAGGGATGGGAAGAATCAGTAAAGCGACAAGATCATAGGCCTCAAGGTGAGGCCCAGCTTAGTGCCAAGCCGCTAGTTGGGCAGGGGCTAGTGTATAAGCTCGGATAATTGGGCACACTTAAGGAATGTTACCGGCTAAACTAAACTGGTAGAAATGTATTCCTAAATGGATAACGGTTTCTTTACACAGCAACTGCAGTTTTATGAAATTTATTAATTAACAGAATGATTTTTAAATTATCGTTTGTTCACTATGATCCTTCACACTAATCCAGGCTAAAACTTAGGAGCAAGCTCGAGTACACTCTGTTTGGTGAAACTTTAAATTTAACTGAAAGTAACCAAAAGGGGCTAGTGTAGAAACAAACAGATATTGATCCTTTCCAGCGAAAATGTGTTTTTTTTAATAGTTAAGTTTTACTTTCTCTTTTTCCAGCTATTCCTCGTGATATCCCCCATGTGCGCTTGGATGAGCCTGTGCGCAAGCGCTTCCCGAAGGCCAAATTATGGGACGAGCCCAGTGACTGCGCCCCATGCTTCACATTCCAGCTCAGGCCTAGAATCATGCAGACTGGATCCGTCTGCAAGTTGCTCTGTTGCCTGAAAGGCAAACCCACTCCCACGGTATGTAAATAAAAAAGACTGTATCACATATTACGAAAATCAGCAACTATTTTGATCCTTTTTATGATTTTCAGCTACGATAATTGGAAGAAAAATTGCGTAAATAATATTACCAGAGAGTGTGAGAAATAAGTAGCTGGAAAAAATGCAATAAAATGTATGCGTATTTGTTTCAGTAGCCCAAAAACTAACCCTGAAAATGTTTTACTTCAATTCAGAGCAGTGGCGTACGCAGACAAATCATTTCAGGGGGGCTGAGTCAATATTCTTTGAGAGTGTGGGGGAGGAACACCTCATGAAATGTAGCTGAGATAAATGTCTCGAATCTCTACTTCAATGCCCATTTAAGTCGACAAAAATACAGCATTAAAAAACTTTTTGTCATTAAAATTATTGTGAAGAAATCGTTTTGATGGACACAGATAATGATAAATTTAAATTTAAAAAATAATCTTCATTGAAAGAGGCTTTGCTGAAACACCTATTTGCAAAATTTTGGCAAATTTATGCTCTAATAACGATAGTTTTGCAGTTTATTTTACTTTTGTTCCCAATACTGGGTTTCAATTCAATTTGAAGAAATTTTTTTAACAGAATTAGATGACAGAAAAGCATTAATCGGCATTTCTAAAGCAGATTTCAATAAAAATGAAAAAAATGGAACAATAGGATAATCATAAACATGACATACAGTAAAATAGACATGTCAAAACAAAAAAAAAATCTTTCTTTTAATGTTGTCCTATACTTAATTATCTGTTCTAAAAGCTTTTCTCATTTTGGGATTTCGAAAAAAAAAAAAAAAAAAAAGGAAATTAAGGAAAAAAAACTTAGCTTACATTTTTTAAATTCGTTTGGAAAATTTCGGAGGGGGCTGCAGCCCTATCAGCCCACCCCATGAGTACGCCACTGACTCAGAGAGAGATAACTAAAAAGTTACTTGCTATTGGTGCTAATTTGAGTTTGGTTACTGTCTCAATGCCATTATAAAAGTAATCTATCTCAAAACAGCAATGATAATCCCATTCACTGAGCTCCAAGAAGGAAAATAAAAACTTTCTAAGTCAGATTTCAAGTTTTGGCTACCGCAATACTTTTCGGCCCTCGCTTTGGTAAAAAGAAGCTAGGCCTTTTGAATGTTATTTTTTTCTTGGGGACATTAGTGAATATTTATTGGCTTAGAAAAAAATTGTTTCTGAGTCTGTAACACAACCTAAATACACGATTGTAAGAAATCCATCCATTAATTATGGCCCTCATAAGAAAATAATTCCCACGAAGATATACTCATTCTTTTTAAACCAGAATAATGTGAGCGTATAAAATACAAAGAAGCAGTAAATATTAAACAAAGTTCAATACTATATAAGTAAAAGTCACTTAGAGCAGATCAAAAAATACTGTTTGTAATAAACGGTGACAGTTAACAAGTAGGAATAAAAACTTATTGGAAGGGTCTCGTAAATCATAGTGAAGTCGATAACATTCAGTGTACTCTTGCTGAAACTCTCGATTAAAACTAGAACTTTAACTTATATTACTAATGTTTTAGCAAAGTTCACTGCTGCAGAAGGAGGTCTACCAATCCAGTTTGTAAGTTACTACATCCATGGCGCTAATGAATTACTATAACATGAAGAAAAACTGATTTAAATTGTGCCATCCATGAAATAGCCAAGCAGCGTAACAGCTTCCTATAAGCACAGCTCTTCCGTCCAAAATGGATTATGTCCCCCCTTTTAAAGTACCCAAAAACATTTGCCTCTGCGACCGAATGCTTTTGTTTAAAAAACAAAGCAAAAGTATGACGTCATCCAAGGAGCATTTGAAAAATAAACCATATGCCGAGTTTATATCGTCAAGTTCTGTATGTGACAAACTTGACCAGGATAATGCAGATCACACTCCTCTACTGATTAGTGATTCAACATAAACATTAATCATTATTGTTTCCACTTTTTACTTCCTTTTACGTAGTAAAGGAAGTATTGTGATCGCGAAAGATTTTCTCCTCAAATTTGGGTCTAAATTTTGATTTTGCTCACCCCTGAATGAATGTTGAGTAGTCGTTTTTTCGACCTGTCAGCACGTGCATATGTACCTGCCAACCTATAGCCAGCCGAAAAATCCTTTTCAACCAACCTCGAGTTAACTATGACGACTTTTCTCGTGACGTCTGTATGTACGCATGTATGTGCGTACGTATGTGCGTATGGATGTGCGTATGTATGTGTGTCGCATAACTCAAAAACTATATGCCGTAGAAGCTTCTAGTTTGGTATCTAGGCTCTGAGGGGGGTCTAGTTGTGCATCTCTCTTGTGGTTGCATTGGAACGTTCCCAAGGGGGTTTTTTACCCCTTTTTGGGGGCAAATCAGTGTTGATTTCAATGCAGACGAATTGGCACAACCACTTGGCGATATATCACCAAACTCTTGGTCGCTAAGTGTTTTACGCCAACTTGGCGACATATCGCCAAGTTGGCGATAAATTTAGCATTTTTTTTTTTTAATTTGGGTTCAATTTGGCGATATTTCGCAAAATGTTAAAATCGGCGATATTTAGAAAATGAATCATTGTAAAACATTATTTTTTTGCATTGTTTTGTGGCAAACTAACTGTGTAAATGGTCCAATTGCTATCTTTGTTCATTCCTAGAACTATTTTAACACTAAGGCATCTACAAAGAAATTTACACGTAAAAAGAAGTAGTGTGGGACCCATACCAGATATTTTTTTTAAAGATCTCTAACAGAATAAATGATATGTAATAAACCCCACCAAAACAAATCAAAGTGAACAAGAAGCCAATTTCTTCTATTGTTGCCTCTCAGGTTTCTCCTGACACTTGTGGTTTGGACATTTGCTTCATAGTCTGCAGTTATCAAATTATGCCCGTTAAGAAGTAATTTATTTCAACGAAAAACATCCAAACTTTGGTTGGTTGGTTGCGTTCGGTTTATTGGCACAAGAGCTTTCATAGGCTATGCTGCGCCAAACAATGATAATGTTGCAAACTAAAAACAAAGCTAAAATTTAAGTGTAAAACACATAAATCTTAAAAATTAAGAAACGTATCAAAACAGATATTTAATATTTATATGCAGTTAAAATTTTAAACTATTCAAACGAGACAAATAACTTTTAAAATTTTTTGTAAAACCAGGAACAAATCAAAACAAAACCGAAACAAACAAGAAGACAAAAATAAAATCACTAAATTAGGCCAGGATTCAAGTGAAACACGGACGATCGTAACTCAACAATGCAATCGCAAATTCCCAAATTTGGATTCAAGTGAAACGTTACAAATGCTACGAGCTGCTATTCTAGCGTAATTGGACTTCCAGTAGCCATTGTAATGGTGTTTCACTTGAATTCGGCCCTTAGAGGCAAAACCAATATCACGAAGAAATGGGAATAAACCAGTATGCGGCGATTCCCCAAGTAATTCCGTCAACGATGGACAAAAATTGTTAAAATATTTAAAACGTATACGATTAAAATTTGGGCAGTTACATAAACTATGCAACACTGTCTGATTAACATTACAATTATTACATATATGTGTAGGTTCCTGGCAAAGAAGATATTTATGTGTAACTCTCGTGGGGGGGGGGGGTGACCCGTACGAAAACGGGCTATTATTACTTGGTCCCTTCTTTTAGTCTTTAAGGATTTAAAGCTTTTCGTCAGTAACTGGATGGAGTGCAATTATCTAATCTTTATATTTTTTTGTCAATGCAGGTGAGGTGGTTCAAGGACGGAAACGAGCTTAACAAATTCGATTACAACAGCAATCATGCCGATGGCGTTGTCTCGATAGAGATTGTGGGATGCACTGTCGAAGATTCTGGAAGGTACAGTTGCAGAGCCAGTAATTCGTTGGGAGAAGACGAGACGTGGTGTGAAGTGTTTGTCGAAGGTATTGCTCTGAAATTTATACCTTTTAAAAAATGTATGACGACTTATTGCTTTTATTTTATACTGAAAAGTTAAAAATACAGCGACAACGTTTTAAAAGTAAAAATAGCCAAATAATTGCAGGTGTAAATTTTTGGGACCCAAAGAATAAAAAGACATGCATTAAAAGACGTTTAATTATTAACTCATATCGTTGCATTGAAAAAGGGAGGTTCACTATAACACCAAAACACGAGTCTGCAAATTCTATTGCAATTGAGGATTTCAAACGTTGTTACAATGCTTTCAACTTTTACTGGATCTAAGTTGTCCTTCATTCAAGTTATTAGTTTTTTTTTTATCTCATTGCTTTTATAAATAATAGAAAAGACCCTTTATTTATAAAAGCACGTTTACGCAGTGCCCTTTTTTTTGAAATCTATTATAGTTGGTGTGTCACCAGTCGTAACAGATTGATGCTGGTCCCTAGCAAGTACTCTCACAAATTTTTCAGCTTCCGTCGAACTTTGGTATAGCATCATGGGAAGATAACCTGTTTTTTGCCAACATGAGTAAATTTTGTGTAGAACTTATGGAAGTTTATTGTGAACAAAGAATGTTTAGATAAAAATAGACAAATATATGAATAATGGCAGAATTTTATCCTTGTTTGAGAACAATATTCGCATGTGTGAACAAAATTTTATTAAATTTCGTTGCACGTTAAAAATAAATCCGAACAAGGCGACGGGGCACGTTTACGCATTAACAGCGAGGTACGTCTACAAAAGTTATTACTGTGTAAACGTGTCCTTGAAGCTTTTGTGCGCCGTACTGTATCGAATCTTTTGGTATTTTCTGGCTATTTAGTTTTGAAAATCATCATTTAAGGTTTAGTTCAGTAAGAGATTCGTTTTTTGTAGCTTACAATCATAGTTATGTCTTCATGTCTATTCGGCTTTAAGTTTATAGACTATTCTGCCCATTATAAATGTTCTTTATTTTATAGATGGTAAGACATTATGTTCAAAGAGTTAGACTGCGTAAACGTACCCCGGAAACAGTGCACGTTTACGCAACAGACATTGAACTAAACCTTATTTTTAACGCTTAAATACTCAAACAGGGCAAAACTGAATGCACAAACTTTAACTTTATTAACTGCTTTATAAGACCATAACATCAAAAATTTCCTAAATTAAAACAAAAAAATTAGAAAATTCAGTGAAAAAAATTCGTGTAAACGTGCCTCTGTCTACCCTAATCAAGTGATAATTATAACACATTACATGGCAAAAAGTAAATTTAGTTTTTTTTTCCATCTTTTGTATACGTAAATATCATAGTAAACGACAGATATTTCTTTGGAGCTGTCTCACAAATTAGGATGTTTTTATCTAACAAATGATTTATTAAGAAAAAAATTCTCCTAGACCTAGAGTACAATTAGTTGGAAAATATTCAACGGCTATAAGCATTTACTTCTTCTCTTATTTCATTTAAACATACTAATCAGTTAAATTTCAATTTCTCAGTGTTTCAAGTTACGCGCGATTTCGAATCTTCTCACAATAATTTTATATTCAGCTATTGATTAACTGTGTCTTAGCGTAGTAATGACATTATATGACTTACAGAGCAGTGTCTATGTATCTATGCAAACTGCTTCACAATACACAACCAAAGAAATACTAGCTGAATATGCAGCCATACACATCATTCTCAATCTTCAAACCAAAAAGAGTCTTACGGGAGCAGAACTTAATTTCCCCTACCTCTACTGAATAATATTTACTGAAGAATGATTACCGTTAAAATTTAAAAATTTAATTCTTTGTACTAATATTTTTTAATCACATAGTAATGGAAAACCAGAGTAATGGGAAAAAATGTGCGTCGGAAGAATTTAACTGACACTGTACAAATGGTGCGAAACTACGCTGCCGTGCTAAGCGTAAAAGTGGTATCTGCAGTCGAGCTCAAACTGAGATGTAACTATTTAAAGTGTTGCGCCACCATGTATTTGATTCAGATGAAACTTTTTCAGAATTTTTTAAATAATATTTCCCATTCTCAAATGACCGTATAATTTTGTACTTAGGTAAAATACGTCACTAAGAGCCACCTGGTGGCGATAACTCAATTTAGTTAAAAAGTGCAGATACGACTTTTGTGCTTAGCACTGAAGCATAGGTGCTCACTGCGCAGATAATAACCATTGGAGGATGGTCTTAGGAGTTGTAAATCATTGGACGTAGCTATTGTTCTTGGAATGATTTAAGTTTTTCTTGTCTGCATCTTTGATTTCTTGCCGAGTTGCATTAACACATTAATGGCCAACGTTTTTGTTTTGACAAATTACCATAGTATATGCAGATAGTAGAAATCAAATGAGATAATATAAGTTTTACTTTTATTATATTGAGTTAGTAAGAATGAGACTAAATGTCCACTACGTAAATTTATGGGATAATGGGATCTTTCCCAGACAGGCTCAGGGTGGAAGTTAAAAGATTTAATAAATACTTGTACTTGTCAAATTAATCTGCTAGTCTACTAATTTTTACCTTGCAAACTCAATTAAAAGTCATAATTTAGAAAAAAATAGGTTATAATTTAATTTTACTAATTGTTTATTTTTGCTTCATTTTAGTTTGAATTTAAAAAAAAAAAAATTCTCTCTGAGAAGCATATTCTAAAAAAATGTAACTGTGGGTTTTCTTCAGAATTTTTGAAATTATTTTCGTTGTTGTTTGTTTCCTGTTGAAGAAACATTTATACTTGAACTTTATTAATTTATACCTTTAAAGCATTAGCAGAGTTAATTTGAAATCATTTTTACAACCGAATCTAAGCACCGCGAAATTAATCCACTAAACTACTTCACAGATGGCGATAGTGAATTGTTCTTTTTGCTTCAAAAGCATTTTACTAGCGCCATCTATGAAATAACAAATCAACTGAACTGAAGATTTCCGCTTCACGAACACTACTAAAGTAATATGTGCTGTCAGGGCGAAATTGCAAATCGGGATTGGATTAATTGCTGCATTTAATAGAAACAAACAAAACAGTAAAGATTTAAAGCGATCCATAAGTGGAAATCAGTTATAATTTTTCGTCCATCAGTTTTTGCTTCCCTTAATTTACCAGTTTCATTTATTACTTATATACTATATAGTACAAAAATAAACTTCGTGGTTCGAAAGTAAGTTTCTGCTCTTTACAATGCTATCATGGAAAACTCTCATTATGATTTTTGAGGGTTGAAGCTAAGAATATTGATGAATGACAATGAAGTAACGTAGTATGGCATATATATTATTTAATGAGCGTGCGTTAATTGAACACATTTTAAGCATGAAGGCTTGAACCATTAATCGTAAATACTTACTTTCACCAAAAATTTCACAAAGCACAAATAGTCCAGTCATTTGTTCGAAAAAAAGGGACCTGGGACCATTACCTGGAAAGTTTTCCGGGAGTTTTGAAAATTAGTACTTTTATAGATTTTGATATGCTCGTTTCGAATTTCTACTTTGCACCTCGTATCTTTGCCGCTCGCGCCGCCATAATGAAAAAATGGCGCCCAAAAGAGGTATTCCGAATATATCTTTTTTGACTTATTGTACGATAAAAACATCAATGTACAAAATAAATTAGAGAAAATTTCCTACAATTTATGTTTTTACAACTTTCTCGTAAATCAATACGTTTCGACGTATGAGCGTTGCAAAGTTTTTATTATCACGCGTTATCGCAGAATAACTCGATTCCACAGCACCTTGAGGTAGAGTAAGCGGCGCGTTTTTTTTAAGACGATTTCCTAGTAGTCCCAATACACAAGTAATATATAATTCGGAAATTTAGTGCAATCTTCTCCCGTTTATATGTTTTTGATGGGCCAGGAGTTGCTGGTTCCACGCCTTCCGCAGTAATTGAGACGTCACAGACTAAAGTTTCTGCGTCATCATCTGCAATGGGATCATCAAACTCACCGTGAGCTTTTGTGGTTAAAGAGGGGGTCATTTTCGAAAAAGGGGGCATCATAGGGCAATAATGATGATTGATATTCGTTATGTTTCGTTTCAGTTTTTAAATACGCCACCGAAGATTCCATTATGTATCAAAACAGTGAATATATGATAGATAAACGCGTCAAATATAATAAATATTAGTATTCTAGTAACAATCTTTATGAAATATTTATGAAGGTTGATTTCTGTGATAAAAGTTCAATTTATCAGTTTCCTTGTCTAGACATGAAAGATAGAAATAAACAATATTCGCTAAAAGCTTCTAATGCTTAATTAAACTAACTGTCTGGATGGGTAAATCTATTATTCAAGCATCGGTGTTTCAATTTCTACTAAAAAAAATCTACGTTGGCAATATTTTCTAACGCTTCATTTATATTCAATGCTAATTTGAGTCAAAATAAATAGAATAATTTTCAGGGGAAAAAAAGTAAATTAACAAAATAAAATAAATTTCAGAGCTGTTGTTTGCAAAGTTATCAATAGTTTGATCTAAATTGAATCTAATTGTTGAAAGTTAGAAAACCTTTTGTTAGTTTTAGACTAACAACAGGTCCTGACTTTCAAAACGGACAGTCAAACCATAGCTGTGTAGAATTAATAACTTAAAGTTTCCTTTGTTCTACTGAGGCGAAGTAATGAAAATTTTACATTTGATAAGGTGCTCTGCGTCTCCCTAGCTTTAATAATTTTATCCCACATAACGTTACCTCAGTTAAATTTTATTGGGCTGCCAGGAGGCTTATGGCGGATGACGCCACAATCTTATGATATAGGGAAAAAAAATACATAACCGCCACATAAAGGATTTTAAGCTTAACAAATGGAAATTAACGATCGTAAATACAGCACAGACTAATAGAACTTAGATGGTATATCTTGTCGAACTTTACTGAAACCATTCTTCACGTTGTTGCATTCAGAGTATTGAAATAAATTCTTTTTTTTAATAGAAATAAGCATACACAAAGTAACAATAATTACAACCTAAGCGAGCTTAAAATTCATACTGGAACACTAGTACATTTTCTTAGAGCAAAAATATCTTAAAATGAAAAATGGAAGTGGGTATCGCACATTAAAAATATACGCGCGGAGACTACACGAATGATAGGAAACGAGACTTATTAATTTTTTGAAATATGGAATGACTTGTTGGTACTTGCAGTATACTGCCATGCTAAGAGCAAATATGGTATCTGCAGCTGAGCTCAAACTGAGATAATACTCTTTAAAGTTTTGCGCCACCATGTATTTAATTCAGATGAAACTTTTTCAGATTTTTTTAAAAAATATTTCCCGTTCTCAAATGACTATGTAATTTTGATAAAGGTAAAATACGTCACAAAGAGCCACCTGGTGGCGATAACTCAATTTTGCTAAAAAGTGCAGATACGACTTTTGTGCTTAGCATGGCAGTACGGAGATGGGTTAAGTAATGGCTTGAAGAAAACATTCGGAAGTGGAAAACGACCTGAAATTAAGATTTATTCACTACAAAAAGGCACATAAACTTTTTTGGAACATTCAATAGCAATCAAAAAAAGAATGAGCACATTTAGACGTTCTACAGGCCCAACGTATCAACTTTCAACGTTACGCTCAATTAAATGTTAACCAATTTTTAACCTTCTGCTCAGTTTGCATCAGCTTGGCAAAATGCGGGAATGAACGAAATAAAAGTTTTAGTAGCTCATACCTTTGTTCGTGCATAAATACACATGTACAACACGAAAAGATGTACCAAAATTGATTCATAGGTAATAAAATGTATCTTTTTTTATTCGCAGTTTAAGGGCTTGAACATTACAATTTTGCGAGGACAAGGCAGATATATTTTCTTTTTTTTCCCCTAATAAACTCATTCAAAATTACACTTCAATTTAACATTATATTCACTGCTCTTATTTTTTTTAATTCATACAATTTTTTTATTTCGTTCTCATATGGATACCGAGACAGCAGAGAAAATCCTTCGAATTTTACCACAGGCAAAACCGTGGCGGTTAACTCTAGTGGTGATAAAATGTATATTTGTATTGAAATTCGTGTACATTTTTTTCATAAGTATAATATGTCTTTTAATTATAAATTTTTAATGATTATTTTACTTTCTCTCTTCCAGACCGTAAGGGTCCACCGCTCAAAACTCCACTTATTGTCGCTCCCACGCCATCCGGAACACCTCTTCCTGGTCAAGCCTCTTCAATTCGGTCCACATACTCCCCGATGAGGGACACCTACAGAGCATCCTCCATGTCCAGAACAGGAGGCGGTTACAGTGGCTCAAGCAAGTACAGCTCCGATTACTCCAGTAAATACAGTTCCGATTACAGTAGCAAGTACAGTTCTTCAAACAAGTACAGCTCGGATTACAAATCTTCATCGAGTTACTCTTCGTCTTCCACGTAAGTAATTAGTCGGGAAAAGAAGTATTATTCTTGCCAAATGTCTTCAAGAGGACATCTGCTTGTGTAGCATTATTTATATGATCTAAGATCCAACTCCAGTTGACCTACCCTAATCAAGTTTAAGCATAAATTATTTATAAAAATTTAATTTAAAATTTTACAAACACGAGGTTTGGGTTTTCGAAGCAAAAGTGGTCCAAGAATAGAGTTGTGGCAATTTGATTTTCAATAACTGAGTACTTCTTCACATTTTCCGCAGGAATCTACATTTTTCAGGAAGATGCAAATTTTCTGTTGATTTAAGCAAGAAGTTGATCATAATTTTCTATTTGTATTTGGCTCAAAACACAGTATTTTCTCAGGGAAATAATTATGTAATGCTTTACAAAATTCCGAAAGAATCTGTCAGAGTTCGCAATTTTCTCTAATGTTTCTTCTTTCATTTTAAAATACCTGCAGAAAACCTGCGAAATTACTCAATTATTAATAGTATTTTAAATCTTAGCAACCCTATGATTGAACCCCTTTTGCTTGTACAATCTTATACTATCGTACCAAATTACAGGATGGATAATTTCTGTAACTCAAAACAGTATTTTCTCTTATTTTGTATGTTTTTCATTAAAAAAAATACGCAATAAGAAGGGAACAAGTGGAAAATAAAACCAAAGCATTAACCCAACTATATATTTTATAATTTTCCGTGCATAAAAGACATACATGTAAGGAATTTTCCGTGCACAAATATAAACAAAATAGTAGTTATTATTACCAACAAGAGATTTTTTAACATTTATGAATATATCGCTAACTTTTACTATTTGATGTGAGTTGGAGACTATCGTAGATATATCTTCCAATCGTATTAAATGTACTCACTGAGGTAAAGATTAAAAATAAAACCTTGCATTGTTTGAAATGTGAAGCAGACTCCACGTTCTAAATTTAGAGGAGTAAATTATTCATTGGCATTTTCAAGATGGTAGTCTTTGCATACTTAAAGCAACTCAACATACTTTTCCCCCGGAACTCATCCTAAAGACTGAATCACTAGCTAACTCTGATGGCAGTACGCCAGAAGAATTCCAAACAAGAATTATTAAGTCGTGTTGAGTAATTAGAAGCAGGGCCGTAACCAGACCTTAGTTTCTGGGAGGGTTTCACCAAACCTATTTCTCGTGAAATCTACAAAATCAACAAAATTGGACTTCATGTTCTATATTCTGTTGATTTTTGTAACGATAGATGTTAAAGGAGTATTAACATGAAAAATGTAAAAAAATGACTCATTTTTTCAATGAAGAATAAAAAAAATCTTGATAGAAGAGTTTACTCATATACGCGCATTCGAAGGAGTACTTTAGAAATTCCTATCTTACGACACTTATAAGAGGTGTTAAATATAGAGTTTGGTAATTACAAATTTGAAGAATTTTGATGTATTTTTTTAGTGATGTTAAAATTCGAAGGGAAAGGTATAATAAAAAATGTTTTCAATAACTACAATAAAAATAAATAATGCTGAATAATTATTTCAATAATGATAATTTCATTTTTCAAAATCAGCTTCAAAGTAAATAAGAAAATTAAAATAAAATAGCAATAATATTTTTTTCAGTGAGAAACTATGAAAAGAATTTTTGTAATACTTTTGAAACATTTCGGAGGGGTTTGAACCCTAAAAACCCATTCCTGAAATACTGTCCTGATTAGAAGTAAACGTACATGAAATTTCTGTTTTTCAGATCCCGAAACGTCCAGTCCTCGTCCTATAACAGTTCCTCCACAAAGAAGGGAAGTGATTATTTGTCTACCGGTGGATATAGTTCCTCGAGGTTATCGCCCACACCAAGGTATTCACCGCCAAGGTCATCGCCTCCGTCATCTTCGAAACGCGTCCAAAAGCCCTATGGAAAGAAAACAACTGCAGAAGGGGAAAGTCCTGTTCGATCTAGGACGTCCACCAGGGAGTTGGAAAGTAAGTGCTGAAAGAATGTCGATAACATTTCAACTCTGCGCATAAGTTGGGATTTCTTTGTAGAATGTTTTATCATGTGAAAAGACAAGTGGATAAAGGTAATATGTGACTTTTTTTTTTTTTTTTTAATTTCTAGAAAAAAAAAGCTTTCAAAAAAAATGTTGTGTTATTTTGTTTGTTTTTTTTATGGATTTTTCTCAACGGGTAAAACGGAGTCATACTCTTAGTTACCAACTATTTCTGTGACTAAGGGGACATGATACTGATGAATTTATCACCTTTATCCATGGTAAAAGGTAGGTTTTAAAAATTGTCACATATCACCTTTATCCACTTACCCCTTCATGTAAACTTTTTCGGCGATTTGTTTTTTCTTTCTTTTTAAATAATATATTGCAATATCAAACGTATATCAAACGTAGTCAAACTTAATAAACTCTCAAAAAAATTTTAACTATAAGTTTTTCATACATGAAACGCAATATATATAAATAACTACAGATCTTAAGAATTCTTTAATATGTTATAATTTCACTTTATGGAATAAAACCATTTACAATAAAATTGTCAACATAGGTACTTTCGTGTGAATTTTACTATTTTTGTCCCCCTGAAAGTGTTCCTTGCTAACTTTCTTAAAATGTTTAGATCTGTAACTAAATTAAAATTAACGATTAACGGTTAGCTTACCATTGTGTGAACTCCACTTTCTACTTATATATATATTTTCAATACAAGTTAGCACTAGACTAGATTTAAAACTAGTTGAGAGTTTAATACTATAATCAGATTGTACATCTTTTTCATCTCAGCAATAATATTCCTGTCAAGTACTATGCATATCTTTATAGTTCTTGATACAACGAAGCAACATATTTTCTTCATATTTTCATTGCTATTATAGTAAAAACATTATTGCAAACAGCAGACACTTGTTCTGGGGTTACAAGGAAACATTTTGAATGAAAAGGTGAGATTGCGGATAGAAAGACATTGAACAGCTTTTGTTAAATGTATTTTCATCCATAAGCTCACTTGCATTGAAAAAGGTGTTCTTTGTAACCCCGAAACACGCGCATGCAGTTCTCTGCAAATTTGTGCGTTTTCCTTAGTTGTATTTTCTTTTACTTTTCCATGCATTGGTATCGCTTTATTTCAAACCCTACGTATATTTTTAGTTCCCGATGATTCGACCATGGCTGCTCCAACATTCAAAGTCGGCTTAAGTGACTTGAAAATCAGAGATGGAGAACCTCTATGTCTGAAGTGCGAAGTTACCGGTGATCCTGATCCGCAAATTGAATGGTTTAAGAATGATGAGGTATCTGTAACTTACTTTATCCAATAATTTAAATCGAATTCTAACTAGAGCAAAAAAAATCATATTTTCTATGATCTTCAGAGATAGTTTTCCTGATTGAAATAGAGTACATGTGTTATAACTAAGTTGCAATTTTACCAGATAGGCGGCACTAAAAACAGCAAATATTTAAAGATTTTACTTTTCCCTACATTTCCCTATACGAGTTTTATGAGAATATACAATTGCATTAATTAATGTTTGTAAAAATAGAAACAATTTGCAGTTAAGCAAAAGCTACATCTAAAACGTTTCATTGAATGAAGCTTAAAATTGGAACAATAAATAGGTGTTAAAACTTGAAGATAAAACCACTGAATTCACCTGGGGATGGAAGTCTAGGAGTACCACAGGACTAGGGTTCGAACTGAAAAGTGGGGGTGGGGGGTCAAGTGTCATCATCCAGAGCCTGAATGATTGCAAAACCTTGAAAAAATGCAATTTAAACTTATTTCAGGATATCTTATCAAAAAAAAAATGTGTATCTTATCAAAGAGGACCCGGAAGCAAGGGCCCTCTGATAGTGAGCCATTTCCAGCACACTTACAACTGTAAAAATAAGATCGACAAATCTAAAAAAAATGAACAAAATGGCGCTAACTATCACTTCGACACAATTTCAAAATAAAGTACGTGTTACTGATTTTCAAATTAAAAAAATAATTAATCTATGTCTGTGACCAAAGGTGTTTTAACCCAGTACCATCAGCTATTATTACTTGCTCCTTATCAGATTTATTCAAGAGGTTTCCTCAGTTTTGTGAACAAGTGTATCTGATTTTCCAAAAATGCCAAAAATTCTCCTCCTAAATTTCAAAAACTCTACGTCTGCATTACGTAGCGTTGTTATAAAACTAATTGAATCCTCGACCCTTTTTTCCCTCCTTGCTCAAAAAGAAAAATTGTTGAATATTCTGCTCAGACCTTCCTTTAAAAATGCAAAAATGTTTAGGAAATTAAAGTGGCTACATTTAAAGATTTAATCAGTTTTGCTCTCTATCGTTACAAGCTTTGGTAAAAATTTGAATACTTTAAAAATCAACTCCACAGAAGTTGTAAAAAAAGAACTAAATTAACTTTTTTTTTAATTATTGTTTTATCTGTGAACATTACTTTGGAGACTAAAATCCTATTTCAAAACATAGCAACACAAGACATAAATAACAAAGCACTGAAGTAGCTTTTTTTTTTAATGTTGAAGAAAAAGGAAAAGTTCTAAAAATTACATTTTTTATAGCAAAATATTGTGCTTTACGGGTATTCAGAAATTCTATGCATAGAAATAGTATTTGGTGGTTATTATTCACAAGTTATGAATTTTAATATTGAAGTTTCAAATTTGTTTATGGTTAATGTTTTAACGTAATTCATTTATTTATTTTTTATGCGAAATCTCTAACCATGTCCTTTTCTCTTAGCAACTTCACTCTTCCGATATCATTGATCTGAAATACAAGAACAAGGTGGCCTCTTTATCCATTGGCGAAGTATTTCCAGAGGACGAAGGAGTCTATGTTTGCAAAGCAACCAATTCCTTGGGAACTGTCTCAACCACTGGCAAACTAACTATCTTGCGTAAGTATACAACTTCAAATATATTTTATAGAGACTAAGATTTCAGTCGTAAGTGAAGGGTTATTACAGATGTTGTATGAAATGGAATTTTGCATAATCTACAACCTCGCATCGCTTAAGGTATGTCTTTCAAGGATTCGTTTGAAAACGACGTATAAATACGAAAAAGGGACTTTTCCGAAATGGACTAAGATTACAATCATGTTAAGAATGCTTGTAAACTTGTTTACTTTCTAAATTAACGAAAACAGGAAAATATTGTTTACATCGCCGGCATTTTTTTTTTTTTTTTAACCAGTTTTGAGCTAAAAGATTTTTTTTGCAAGAGAAGGACAAGCGACAACAAAAATAAATAAATGGATTGCATGTCGTCCGGGGGCAGTACGATTGACCAAGCTGTTTTAAATGTTTGAATATTCAATAATATATTGTACTGTAATAGAATGCAAATTGTTGTACGTGTTTAAGTAATAAATGCAAAATTATCACCACTATTTAGAACTTCTTGCGTAAGCTATTTTTTCCTGATACATTTTAAAATGTATTTTAAGTTAGTTTTTATCTGCGGTCTGATGTCTTCGATTCTAAATTTTCTGCTAAATTACGGTTAGTCTTTCACGAATATTTTCACGACAGTATTATACAGGGTGCGCCAGAGAAACTTACTTTTTGGAAATGTCAATAAAAACAAAACTACTTAAGTTATTGTTTTAATTTTTTTTATTTAAGAATACAATATTCCAATTTTTTTTTTCATTTAGTCTTGAAAATGACATCGGTTAAATGATGACCCCCCATTGAGCATACACTGATTAAGACGATTTTTAAAGTTTTTGAGCACTCTTTGCAGCATATCAATTGGTATGTTGGCGATTTCGTCGCGAATGTTATTCTTGAGGTGAGCTATTGTGCGTGGTCGATCAACATAAACCAGGGATTTCAAATAACCCTATAAAAAAATCGCATGGCGACAAATCTGGGGAGCGTGCTGGCTATGGGAGATCGCCTCTGAGAGAGATGAGGTGGTCGGGGAAATGTTGTCGCAACAAATTCATTGAATCTCGTGCTGTGTGTGCTGTGGCTCCATCTTGCTGAAACCACACGTCCCTAATGTTCATTTCTTCGAGGCTGGGAAGAAATGAATTCCTCGATCATGGTCCTGTACCGAGCTGCATTCACAGCCGTTCGAAAAGTAGCTTTCGGCGGCCAAGGCGCGCTGTTCTTTTGATCATAGCATGATCTCCCGCTCCAGATGCGCCCACTCTCGGCCTTCTACGCAGCCAACTCACCGCGCAGGAATTTTTTCAAAAGAGTAAGTTTCTCTGGCGCACCCTGTAGCTAGAAAATCACATATTTACCTTAATGTGCAAAAAATCCATCTTTTAAAATGATGTATGTACGGATGAGAGGAAACGTGCAAAAATTGCGCCACTTTTTAATTTATTACAAAGAAGTTACGAAGAAGAAATATTTACAAAGAAAGAACTCATTTTACTTCTTTTTTTTTTTTTTTTTTTTTTTGTCTTTCACAAATTATACACTGGAGTGACAAAAGTCATGGGATACCTCTTAATATCGTGTCGGCCCTCCTTTTGCCCGGCGAAGTGCAACAACTCGACGTGGCATGGACTCAACAAGTCGTTGGAAGTCTTCTGCAGGAATATTGAGCCATGCTGTCTCGATAGACGTCCATAATTGTGAAAGCGTTGATGGGGCAGGATTTTGGGCACGAACAGACCTCTCGATGGTGTCCCATAAATGCTCAATGGGATTCATGTCGGGCAATCTAGGTGGCCAAATCATTCGTTGGAATTGTCCAGAATTTTCTTCAAACCAATTGCGAACAGTTGTGGCCCGGTGACATGGCGCATTGTCATCCATAAAAATCCCATCGTTGTTTGGGTACATGAAGTCCATGAATGGCTGCAAGTGATCTCCAAGTAGCTGCACATAAGCATTTCCAGTCAATGTTCGGTCCAGTCGCACTAGAGGACCAAGTCCATGCCATGAAAAAACAGCCCACACCATTACGGAGCCACCACCAGCTTGAACAGTGCCTTGCTGACAGTTTGGGTCCATGGCTTCGTGGAGTCTGCGCCACACTCGAACCCTACCATCGGCTCTTACCAGCTGAAATCGTGACTCATCGGACCAGGCCACGGTTTTCCATTCATCTAGGGACCAACCGATATGCTCACGTGCCCACGAGAGTCGCTGCAAGCGATGTCGTTCTGTCAGTAAAGGCACTCGAGTCGGTCTTCTGCTGGAATAGCCCAAGAAATCCAAATTTCTCCGCACAGTTCTAGCAGACACGTCCATTGTACGTCCCACATTGATTTCTACGGTGATTTGACGCAGTGTTGCTTGTCTGTTAGAATTTACGACTCTTTGCAGACGTCGCCGGTCTCGATCTTTAAGTGCAGGCGGTCGACCACTGCGCTGTCCATGGTGGGATGTTATGCCTGAAATTTCATACTCTCGGCACACTCTTGACACAGTGGATCTGGGAATGTTGAATTCTCTAACGATTTCCGAAATGGCATGACCCATGCGTCTAGCTCCAACTAACATTCCGCGTTCAAAGTCTGTTAATTCACGTCGTGCGGTCATCATCACGTTAAAACCTCTTCACATGAATAACTTGAACAGAAATGAAAGCTCTGTAAAAGCACTGCGCATTTATACCTGTTCTATGCGATGCTACTGCCATCTGAAAATTTGCATATTGCTATCCCATGACTTTTGTCACTTCAGTGTATAAAAAATAAAAACTTGTTTCTAAATGTTGTGAATTTGTAAAAATGTGATTACATACTTTTTTCTCACAAGTTTCAAAAATGTAAGCAAAAATAATATTTTTTTAAAATGACAAGTTCTCAAAATTTTCAATGATCCTAATTTCAGTAGTAAAGTTATAATAAAATTAAACAACTAATTGATTTTTTTTACTTCACACAGCAATGGAAAAGAAGAAACCTGCCAAAAGTGGAGCAGGAAAACCTCCAAGAATCACTAAACATGTTTCCAGCATGATTGTTAAAGACGGAGATCCTTTAACGTTCTCATGTACAATCAAATGTAAGTATTTTTAATTTCATGGGTGAATCCTTCACATATTAGGAATGGAAAGTAATGTCGTTTTGCAGAAACATTTTTTTTTATTTTTTTAATCAGCAATTAAAAAAAATATTGATTAAAAAGGAATTATTTAAAGAGGCAGATAAGAGGACACTATGCTTCGAACATTTTGGTTAAGGTTCGGGATGCGAGAACATAGAGGTTCTACCAATTTAATTCATTTGTGTGCATATTTTATAGTATAATTTTTCTCTATCAATATTTACTTTTAGCTGTTCGTCATTTTACCCACCTCCATTCGTCATCTTACCCATCAGTTGGGGAAAGAGGGCGACAAACGATATTTAATTTTGATGACATATTGTTCATATTTCAAAAGGAGATAAAAAGAGTTTCCTTCTTTTACTTATCACTTCACTTTAAAACTTAGCACTTTTTAAAGAAGTTGTGGTTATTAGTTTCAAAATTTTACACTGTAAAAAATGAATGTTGTTTTTACAGTACAATACAGTTAATTTTATAGTAACAAACTGTAAAAATTGCTAATTTTACAGTAATAAACTTTAACATTGCTCATTTTACAGTACTAAACTGTAAAATTGCTAATTTTACAGTTTATTACAGTGCATTTTACTGTTTTAAACAAGAACCTCTATGCTGCCAGTATAATAACTGTTGTTTTTAGAGTATAATGCACTTAAATTTTATGGCAATAAACGGTAAAATTTTAAACTTTACAGTAAGAAACTGTAAAATCGCTAGTATTACTGCGTATTTTACAGTTTTAAATTAGAACCTCTGCTGCCAGTATCATACTGTAAAAACAACTGTTCATTTTTTGCACTGTACTTCCCATCTAAAAGCGAAAAGAATATTTTGAAGCTTTTTATCGTCATCTGTTTACCAATGCCTTTTAACAAATTATTTTGTCTAGGTGCTTCACCATTCGATGTCGTATGGCTCCATAACGAAAAGGAGATCAAAAACAGCAAAGATTTCCAGTACGTGACAGAAGGAGATGAATACAAGCTCGTCGTGCCAGAGATATTCCCGGATGACGCCGGAATCTACACATGTGAGGCATTCAACGATGCCGGAGAAGCTTTCAGCAGTTGTACACTAGTCGTTTTAGGTAGAGATTACTCCTTTCTTCTAAATACAGTGAACTCTCACTTATGCGCCGGCCCAAGGGACCAACAGAAAAAAGCGCATATAAGTGAGAGCGACGCATAAGTGAACAAGCCTATTTAAAGGTCTAAAGGGCAAGATCAGTTCTAATGTGAGCATGAATAAGAATGTTTCTATGAAAAAGGTTCCTATTACTACGATTTGGCAATTAATGTAACGTAACTACAATGCTAAAGAGAAAACGAAAATTGCAGCATACTTAGTCACAAACTGTTCCCTTGAAAACGATCCATAATAGATAATTGTCCCTCTCCGAACTCTAGTTCATGCGGAAAAATGCCTTCCGTGGGCAATAAAGGCGAAAGATTAAACAGGAAATATGCTTATTTTTTAAAGAAAATAAGTTAAATTTTTTATAATTTACGAAAAATTTGCGCATAAGTGAAATATTTATGTTTAGAACGAAGCATGAATGAATGATATTATCATTATTTTGCTATGAAATGTGCTGGGACCATTGAAAATCGTCGAATAAAAGAAACAGGTGCATAAATGAGGCGGTGTATAAGTGAGAGTTCACTGTAGTACAAGAAGTACAGTCAACTGGGGTCATTTCGGAGGGAGGTCATTCAGGAGTTAAGTACAATGATCTGTAAATGAAAACAAGTTTGGCTGATTTGTCATTTCTAAGCCTGTTGTGTTGTTTCGATTGTACCCAGACATATGTAGGAAAAATTATAAAATTATTTGAAAATTAAATTAATTATGCAATAATTTACAAAAATTTAATAAACAAACTGTGAAAATAAAGAATAAAAATAACATTGAATTATTTCCTTCAAATAATGATTTTTGTTAATTTATTTAATTCTTTTTTAAAGAACCATAAAATAAAATCAATGGTTTAAAAAAAAACACCTACATCTTGACTTTAAAATCTTTAATGCAATTCACCAAGTATAGAAAATCAGGCTTTTTTTTCTTTCGAATTCTTGTCCTATTAATATGCATATTTAATTTTTTGACACTGTTTTTAGACTTACTGAATTTTAACTGAATGTTGAAGAGGATTGTATGACAAACTCATTTTTAAATGAATACTTTAATAACTTAACTTCTAACAGATGAATCCCTCCTAACTCCAAACGCAAAAATTTTAGTCCATATACTTCGCAACTTTTCTTTTCAATGATCTTGAGATTTTAAATTTTTCTTTGGTTTCAATTAATATTATTTCATAAATATATGACTCGTTCTATTTTCTTTTGGTAAGAACCTTTGTAATTAATATTTACTTGTTTATTGGTTTTCCTATTAAATACTCTGAACTTCATTCTCAGTAAATTCATTCTTCTGAACTTAAAAAAAAAATATTTAAATCAATGATTTAAAAAAAATCAACTGATTTAAATCGCTCAACCCTTGCTCTGACGTGCTGTTATTTATTTTTCAGTTCCTAATGAACCAGTCAAAGGACCAGGATTCAAGAAATTCCCACAGTCACAAACAGTTCACGAAAATCAGCCAACCACTTTCACTGCAGAGCTGGAAAACAGCGCTGATAAAGGTGAGCCATTTTTACCTTGTGACGAGTCAAGAATAAAATTTACGTGGGCAAAAATTTATTGCGGTGGACTTAAACTTGGTACTAGAGTTTTAAAAAAAAGTCATTCTTCTCAAAATATGCGGTTATTAACCGATATTATTTGTAGTCTTGTAAACAGTGGTTCAAAAATTGCTCTGTAAAAATAATATCAATGACCATCAGAATTTATTTCCTCATCGCTTACACTGTAAAAAATGAATGTTATTTTTACAGTATAATACAGCTATTTTTATGGTAATAAACTAAAAATTGCTAATTTTACAGTAATAAACTGTTAAATTGCTCAAGTGCTCATGTTACAGTGCTAAACTGTAAAATTGCTCATTTTATAGTAATAAACTGTAAAATTGCTCATTTTACAGTAATAAACTGTTAAAAAGCTAGTTTTACAGTTTATTACTGCGAATTTTACAGCTTTAAATTGGAACCTGTGCTGCCAGTATTATACTGTTGCTTTTACAGTATAATACAGCTAAATTTGACGGCAATAAACTTTAAATTTTCTAACTTTACAGTAAGAAACTGTAAAATTGCTAGTTTTACAGTTTATTACTCTGCATTTTACAGTTTTAAATTGGAACCTCGACTACCAGTATTATACTGTAAAAACAACAGTTCGTTTTTTTTTAGTGCATAAAATTCAACTTTTTAAGTATTCATTGCACAAAACATGCAGAATTCGGAAAGAGCAAAATGTTTATGACGTAAATTTGGTCTGCGTTGTATTTTAAAGTCTTCTCCTAAGGTGGATTTTGTTTTTCTTTGCTGCCGATAATTTTCTTTCGCGGGTGATAACCAATGAGAAGTTTAGAATAGGAGGTGCTCATAACAAGGCAAAATTAACACTAATTTAATCTCTGGTGCTAGATAATAACAACCCATAAATGTCTACATATTGAGACACGTTCCTGGAACAATTCAACTTGTTATTAGCGTGAAGCTTTAGGTTTTCTGTAAGTTAGGTTTTCCGTAAAAGAACTGGTTCATTCGTCCCTTGCCAGAGATGAAGCGGTTGAACACGAGTTCTCTAAATGATATTCAGTGGGCCTAAACATTAAAACACAATTTATAGTCATATTAACAAGATGGGACTGTCTAGTGGTTTGAAACACCAGAAATCTTTACAGCTTTCGCTAGCGTAGCCAGAATTTAATCTTGAAAAAGAGAGGAGAGAACTTACATATTGATTTGATGTATCTAAATTACCGTATTGACATTGGCAACATATACTCGCTTCCTAAAGCTAAGCACGGATCTATATAGACATCGCTAGCTCTAAATCTGCCAAGAATTGCAGCTTCTCCATCAGTTCCTGCTTTACGAGTCTGGGACTTGTCGCAATAAATGTTTAAGAGCCCATGGCACCCGCATAAGAGCGGCCAGGGGTACGCCTGCAATAGGAGGCAAGCGGAAAAGGGGCCTATTATGGGAAAAGTAAGGTAAAGCTTATTTGTAAATGTAAATTTTACAGAACCTGAAAATGACGAGGAAATGTCGAAGAAATGTCACCACTGAAAGAAATGCGGGAACCATAGGAGGACCCTGTGGGAGAACGGGGGAACTCTGCAAAATATTCTGAAATACAGCGAAACACACCACCACTTACGCGTAAATACATTAATTTCTCAAAGCCAGAGAAAGGCATTTGACCCCTCTCACCCTTTTTAAATGTCAGGCCTGTCCTTGAAGTTGGCCCCAAAAACGCCCCTACGCTACAACACAAGTGACACTCATGTCTCTTAATTTAGTTAAATGTTATACAAACCAAAAAAATACTGTCTGATTTTCTTAGGTAAAACCTTCCGCGTATTTACGCATGAGTCAGGTCTTCTCTGATTTTACCAAAATAGGGGTGATTGGTAAAATAACAATAAGGGGAAGAATAATTAGAAGCATTTTGAGCCGTATCGAACAACGTAGAGAACGATGCTAATTTCAAATAAATAGTTCAGTTGAATATGTCAAAATCATAGCAAAAATAACTTTTAAATTGAAAACTTCGGAAATTTCCCACTCACAACCCATCACCCCTTTTCAAAGTGGAATGGCTCGCGAGTGCCAGGCGCGACTTTCACGAACGGACAGTATCTAAGAATTTTTCTATAATACCACGTCATTTCTTTTTTCTAATAACCGAAACCCCCCTTCGCTGCATACAAGTTGCACTCATTGCTCTTAGCTTAGTTGAATCTTATCCAAACTAGAACGATATCTAAGTATTTTCTACTTCATTCTTTTTCTAGTGACCTGGACGAAAGACGGCAAAGTCCTAGACGAGAAGAGCGCCCTCATCAAGACGTCCAAGTCTGGCAAGGAGTGCAGCCTGAGCATCGAGAAGTGCTCCTCCACCGATGTGGGACAGTACAGTCTCCGGGCAGCGAGTTCCTCACTGGGAGACAGTATAGCCACCTTCTCGTTAAATGTTCTCACCGAAAGTGACCTGTGATCAGGATTGGTGAGTTATTCTCAGAGACCTTATAGGCCACCACACGGAAAATGGCCATTTTGTCCCGCACGTGACGCTTTATATATTTAATTAAAAATAATAATATAAAGAGGTATTGAATGAAATCACTCACTTATGAAATCACCCACGTACTGTCTAATTTTCTGAGGTAAAACCTTCCGCGTGTTTACGCATGAGTCAGGTCTTCTCTGATCTTACCAAAATAGGAGTGATAGGTGAGATAACAATAAAGAAAAGAATAATAATAAGCATTTTGAGCCGTATCAAACAACGTGGAACGGTGCTAATTTCAAATACATAGTTAAGTTAAATGTGTCAAAAGGATAGCAAACATTTAAGTTTTAAATTGAAAACTTCAGAAAGTTTCCACTCACAAGCCATCACCCCGTTTTTAAGTGGAATGGTTCGCGAGTGCTAGGCGCGGCTTTCACGGACGGACAGTATGTGTGATTCCTTAAGAAAAAAAACTTTGTGTCATTACCTATTACTTTTTCCTGAAATATATGAACTGTCACATGCGTTACCAAATGTCTATTTTTCGTGGAATAACCATGTACCTATTTTTTTTCAACGACGGTTTAAATTATTATTTCTCAACAAATGAGATGTGTTTCATTGACATTGGAGCCTTAGCTTTCAAAATCTACATTTTTTTTGTCATTACTAACTTAATAGAGCAAAAAATTAACTAATTCATAAAGATCGTAATGAATGGTTGACTTTGTAATAATTTGGTGGTAATTAAATTTCATTTTTATCTACTCTTTCTATTTTTACTAGAACAAGTCTTAGATGAGCTTTATATATAAAATAATGAGCGATACAAGAAGCATGTGCGAGATTCAGGCGGCCTGCGCAAATTTGCCGATAACTTGCCGGTAACCGTGTCAAACAAGGGAAAATGCGTTAAGTAAGCGATTAAATTGTAACGATCTATTTTCTATATTTGCAATAATTTATCAGTGCAAGAAAGTGTCGAAGAATTCATTAAGAACTTATACGTTTATGAAATATTTCTTCCAACGGACATACACAAGTACTGTCTGATTTTCTGAAGTAAAACCTTTCGCGTAGTATTTACGCATGCGTCAGGTCTTCTCTGATCTTACCAAAAAAGTAGTGATAGGTAAGATAACAATAAACGGAAGAATAATAAGAAGCATTTTGAGTCGTATCAAGCAACGTAGAACGATGCTAATTTCAAATACATACTTTAGTTGAATGTGTCAAATGAATAGCAAAAATGCAAGTTTTAAATTGAAAGCTTCGGAAAGTTCCCACTTACAACCCAGCACCACTTTTTTAAGTGGAATGGTTTGCGTGTGCTAGGCTATATTTTTAGTTATTAAAAAAATAGATTATTTATTAACATATATGGAAATCATTTAAAACGAAGTCATATTAGATTTTTATAACTCAATTCTCTTAAACAAGCAATTGATAAAATGCATTGAATGTCACGATTGGTTCTTTTTGAATGCTTTGCATCGCTTTTTAGCATAATATATTTTTTTACTTTCAGGTTCCTTTTTAAAAAGTTTCTGCCGCACTTGTTCTCGTCTGTTCTGGAGCATGCGCAGAAGAAACTTACGACAAGAAACGAAAGAAAAAATCGTCTACGAACGTAAATCGATATTTTACAGTATCTGTACAGACATCATAACATTGTCCGCGTGTATGTGTGTGTGTGTTTCTGCGTGGTATAAATCTTAAATTATCAATGGAACGAGCTGAATCTGGTCTTAAAGAAGTCACTTATCTAATAAATAATTGATAAACTGAAGAAAATCAAACAAAATCTTAAAAACGAAATGTAAATGAAAATACTTATGAAAAATATCAATACTGCATCATATTTTAATCAAACGCCGTGATTTTGGAAAAAGACATTTAAGTTATTGAATCATTAATTTATGTGAATGCAATTTGTAGGATTGAAAATGTGAATTCAATGGGATAACTCCGACAAGTTAAAACTGCGCTCAAGTTTTATTGCCTATTCGAAAAGCAGGTAATTTATTTGACTGTACCTCACATCAATAAGAGTCCCTGTCTGCTTTGTACTGGTACAGGCTATTGATTACCTCAACGACTCTCTTGGAAAAACGGAGGAAATTGAAACTATTATTGAATTTAATCTTTCCATCCAACAAAGTGCATTGCAAATCTTTCATAGAAATCATCATTGCTTTAAAAGTTCGAAACAAAGCTCTACCACTTGTAAATTAAGAATAAGGAAAAATGTCTGGATTAAGAAATGCTCGCCATTTTGAAAAAAATCTGTGCAAATTTTCATGTTCTTAACGTCTCAAAAACATGTAGTGTCCGTTTTGCATCCTGAAGCCCAAATTTTTGTTCAAATTTCGTCATAGTTTCTATCAATAGATGTTGTAGAAATATGATTGTCAATAAAGTTGATTCAATCAGTCTGTTTTGTTTATTCTCAATGGTTCTTTTATTCCGTTTACAGGAGAGAGAGATACAACATCCATTATTAAACATTAACGTTCGAAACTACACTGCAAAAAATGAACCGTTGTTTTTACAGTATAAAACAGGCAGCCAAGGTTCCAAATTAAAACTGTAAAATACACAGTAATAAACTGTAAAACTAACAATTTTAGTTTCTTACTGTAAAGTTAGAAATTTTTCAGTTTATTGCCGTAAAATTTAGCTGTATTATACCGTAAAAACAACACTATAATATTCGCAGCAGAGGCTACAGTTTAAAACTGTAACAAACTGTAAAATTAGCAATTTTGCAGTTTATTACTGTACAATTAGCAATTCCTTACAGTTTATTACCATAAAATTCGCTGTATTATACTGTGAAAACAACATTAAATTTTTCCAGTGCAACACATCGATAATGTACCAGAAAATTTGATGCTTTCAGACGTTGATATTTTTTGAATAGGATACGGTGTCCTATTCAAAGCATACTCAAAACATATTTCATCAAACATACTCAATTTGAACAGTCGATTTTTAAAAGTGTTTACGTGCTGCGGGGGGTGAGAATGGAAAAATTTGGCAGCTAAATTCTTAAAATTCGTTGGCATTTTTTTTTTTTTTTTTTTTTTTATTCCGTCTGTGACTGCGCTTTTTATACGGGGAGAAAAGGAAAAAAAGGCTCCCTCATAAGATCGGACACAATATGTTCTCTGGTACGCAGCGTAGAACACAAACCGGGAATAAGAGAATAAGGAATGTTTCGAACAAGGAATGTTTATTAAAAAACGTACAAGAGATAAAAGCATTTTAAATCATTCTTCGCACTGTTTTTACGAATTTCTGTTCTGCATTGCATATCAGAGAACAGCTTGTATCTTCTAATATGGGGCTGCCCTTTTGTTCCCCTTATAAAAAGAGCAGTCGAGGTCAGACGGGGTTAAAGGAAAAAAAACGCCGGTAAATTTTAAAATTCGGCGGCCAAATTTCGGAAGTAGATTGAAATTATCTAAAATTTAACTTTCAGAACACAGTCGAAAAACTAGACAAAATGTTTAGAAATCTATTATTTTCAAAACTCTCTACTGAACTTGACACGGACGAAACTTGAAAATGACGAAGGACTTTATACCAGAACTAGCAGAGCCTATTTTCCCGCATACGAAACATCCTCTTACTGAGCTATAACTGCATATTTTGTCAAGCATATCTTTTTAATATTTTAAACAGTTTTTCAAGAAGTAAAATTTCCTCGCTCAAAAAAAAATAGGTCAGGTGGGGTAAAATGGGTCACGGGATAAAATGGGCCAGTATTTTTAGAAAATTCTTCAAAGAATGTGCAAATAATATCTTCTTTCAACGTTGTCATTTTTATGTATTATTGACACCTGGCATCATTTTAGATGCAAAATAAGATGCAACTTCTACTTTAAAGTTACAGATGCT
This sequence comes from Uloborus plumipes, assembly GCA_038373865.1. Classification (NCBI taxonomy): domain Eukaryota; kingdom Metazoa; phylum Arthropoda; class Arachnida; order Araneae; family Uloboridae; genus Uloborus; species Uloborus plumipes. The sequence goes on from JAXGGA010003367.1 coordinate 62,282, forward strand.
AGCAATTAAGTGCTTTTCTTAAAAAAACCTTGACTGTATTCATGATAAAAACTTTTGATTTAAAGAAAATTGAATGAAAATACACATTAATTTTTTAACCTACTACATATCGCACATTTTCAGGAATAATTTCCTAAAATGTTGAAGAAAAAATAGCAAAAAGGATGCTTTAGGGAATTTAAACTGCGTGGGGTAAAATAGGTCATGTTTCGCATTAGGTTAGGCTTAGTATGTATTAAACAGCTAATTATACATTTTGCTTACCAACTCGGTTTTCGTCTTCATGTTTGTCTGTACTAATTTAAAACAAGTAATATATTTCTTCGTCATTATTTTGATGCAAAAATATATGAACTTATAGTGTAAAATAATTAAATTTAATCAAAAAGCCAGAAAGGAAAACTTTTGTTCGATTAACTTCCTTCAGGAAATTTTATCAAGGAGTTAAGCACAAGAGGCTTGCTTTCCCCAGAGGCCTGGGCAACCAAATCATAGAAAAGCATTCCACAAAGCTGAATTCAAATAATGCAGGTTAGGAATGGCATCAACATCTAAGATCTCAACAACAAGTGAGGCTGTTTCTTCGATGATGGAGCATGGCGAGTCAAGCATTTGTGTAATTTTTATGCATATTAAAGCTTCTATTATGAGCCGACTCTCACCTACACCAATAACCAAAAGTAAAGAAGAAACTTTAAAAGATACCAGAAGAAAAACTACACACATGCAAAAAGAGACTTACGAAATTCTAACAAGCTCGACAATATTAAAAAGTTTACTTACTTAAAAAGTCTAAAGAGATTTAACAAGAAGTTCTGTCAAGAACTAAACGAGCCTACTTTCCCTTTACATCGACATCGGCATTCTAGCATCTGATCATTATTCTCTTGATTATCTAAGACTAAAAATTATGTCAAACATACCTTTAAAAGCAAAATATACCTCTCTCATCAGATGAAATAGACACATAAAAAGTAAATAAATGAATAAATAAAGTTTTGTCGCACCTTTTAAAGAATGTAACTGTTACAGTTCTTCCGTAGAAAAATTCCTCAATTGTTTTCAAAAAAAAATTAAAAGTACAAAGTACATCAAAACGCATTTTATCAAAGAAAGAAAAAAAAAGAAAAAAAAACTCGTCCGTTGATAAAATGTCTCGAATTTCACTTTTAATCCGTTGCCAGTTGTTAAATATAAATTAAGAATAAAATGCCCTAGTGAATGAAACATTTTTGTTACAAAAAAAATCGTCTGCCAAAAATAATAATAATAATAATAATAAATTCAATAAAACAAATGAATAAATAAACAAAAAATCGTCTGCACAGTCAGTCATTTTTTTCGGACTGTTTACTCAAAAGTTATTAGGGGTGACAGCTTGCTTGAGCGGTTCAATGTTGAATGAAAAATTGTTCAAATCGGAAATGTAAATACGGGAATGAAATATCCTTGAAAAGTTCTTTCCAACAAAAAAAAGTTTGTTCAAATCGGACTGTTCATTAAAAAGTTAGTATCGCGGGACCGGTTATTTGAACGGCTCAAAGTTGAACCAAAAATTGTTCAAATCAAAAAATCAAATATGGGAATGAGCTGTACTCGCCGAGATCTTTCCAACAAAAAAAAGTTTGTCCAAATCGGAATGTTCATTCAAAAGTTATTAGGGGGGGACAGACAGACCGACCGACAGACCGACCGACACACAAATTCCCCATCTCAATACCCTACTTTCAAATTTTTAATTTTTCGATATTCATTTTACCTCTTTATTTTTTTAACTGGGCGATATTTTTTGGACTTGGCGCTATTTTTTTTAACTTGGCGATATTTTTTGGACTTGGCGATATTTTTTCGATGCATTAAGCTACTTTTAATACTTTTTTCGTCTTTCTTTTATTTTTAACGGGAAAGTAGGCTAAAAAAAACAAATTAAACTGATACACATACACAAAACTAAATAAATGATCACTAAAACTTTTCTTTAAATGAAATTTATTACTGAATCAAAGCACATTGTTAGCCAACCTTTAAAAGATGGAAAGTGGGAACAAATTAAGTTTTTTAGAGAAAATGTTGAACAGGTATATTTTCTTGCCACCTTTCTTCCCCACAATGTAGAATAACGTGCAATGAAATTTAAAAATACTGTGAATGTTTTTTGTTTCCAGAGAAATACAATATTTGGAAGTATGATTCATCGTAACAGTGCTAGACATTCCTAACGCTGAGATGAAAAAAAGGATGATATTACTTTCTAGAAATGTTTATATGCTAATTGTTTTCTCATTAATGAACAAAGGTATAAAATTACCATACAATAAATCGTAAAATTAAATCCTTTAAAGCAGGACTCATTTTACCCCATTAGTGATCTATTCACCCGACGCTATGGGGTAAAAGGGGTCTTTGAAAACACATTTCATAACTTCTTTATAAGTATCAATATTTCGATTTGGAGAGATATTTCATTTTGAATGTCATAAGGAATATACATTTGCATATATCCTGAGCAGTTTATTCACTGGTTGAATCAATATATTTTTGCTGTTAAAGCCTGATTGTAAAATTGCTCTTTTTTGACCCATTTTACCCCACCTTACCATAAACGAGTAAATATAGTAGCATCTTTTTAACAATGCAAATAATATTTTATTTTTCTTTTCATAAAAAATTCGTTACTTGTTTAAAAAAAATGAACATAAATGAAAATAAAACGCACATTAAAATAAATATATAGTCAAGCCCGCTTATTAGAATATCGGTTAAAAGAATATCCCTTTAAATAGAATACATTTTTAATGCACCAAACCGTTCTAACGTATTATTTTAATCCCGGATAGTGGAATATCCTGCTTATTAGAATAGTTTTTCATGTCAAAATGGCTATTCCATTAAGCGGGCTCTACTGTATTTTATCAAAAAACCTCGTGTGTAGATCTTTCTTATGGCCAAAAGTAAAGCGTATCATATTTTACTTTTTAGCCTACTTTCCCGTTAAAAATATAAGAAAGACGAAAAAAGTATTAAAAGTAGCTCAATGCATCTAAAAAATATCGCCAAGTCCAAAAAATATCGCCAAGTTAAAAAAAAATTTTCGCCAAGTCCAAAAAATATCGCCAAGTTAAAAAAATAAAGAGGTAAAATGAATATCGAAAAATTAAAAATTTGAAAGTAGGGTATTGAGATGGGGAATTTGTGTGTCGGTCTGTCGGTCGGTCGGTCGGTCGGTCTGTCGGTCGGTCTGTCGGTCTGTCTGTCCCCCCCCCCTAATAACTTTTGAATGAACATTCCGATTTGGATAAACTTTTTTTTGTTGGAAAGGTCTCGGCGAGTACAGCTCATTCCCATATTTGATTTTTTAATTTGAACAATTTTTGGTTCAATTCTGAGCCGTTCAAACAACCGGTTCCGCGATACTAACTTTTGAATGAACAGTCCGATTTGAACAAACTTTTTTTTGTTCGAAAGATCTTATCAAGGATACTTCATTCCGTATTTACATTTTCGATTTGAACAATTTTTCGTTCAACATTGAACCTTTCAAGCAACCTTTCCCCAATTAATAACTTTTAAGTGAACCGTCCGAATTGAATAAACTTTTTTTTGTTCGAAAGATCTTTTCAAGGATACTTCATTCCCTTATCTACATTTTCGATTTGAACAATTTTTCGTTCAACATTGAACCGTTCAAACAAGCTGTCAACCCTAATAACTTTTGAGGTAATAGTCCGATTTAAACAAACTTTTTTTTTGTTCGAAAGATCTCGGCAAGGATACTTTATTACCGTATTTAAATTTTCAATGTGAAATTTTTTTTCGTTCAACATTGAACCTTTCAAGCAACTTTTCTCCACCTAATAACTTTTAAGTGAACCGTCTGAATTCAATAAACTTTTTTTGTTCGAAAGATCTCGGAGAGACTCATTCCCATATTTCACTTTTCAATTTGAACCATTTTTCGTTCAATGATGAACCGTTCAGAATTTTTTTTAACATGAGCGCCTACTGAGAAATTTAAATTGAATGTTGATTCTGAACTTAAAGTCGGATTTCCTTCAAACTAACTTTGTAAGAAAACGGTTTTGATAAAAACTTTATGTTAAGTACTTTTCTGAAAAATCTTCTGTGAGGACTCTGATTCCGACTCCGATTCCGCAAACATGGCGGAAATGCAGGCTCAGAAAAAAATGACTGACTGGACAGATTTTTTGTTTATTTATTCTTTTTTTTTTTTGTTTAATTAATTATTATTACTTTTATTTATTTTTTTTCTTTTTGGCAGACGATATTTTTTTTTTTTTTTTGATTACAAAAATTGTTCATTCACTAGAGCATTTTATTCTTTATTTATATTTAATAACTGGCAATGGATTAAAAATAAAATTCGAGACATTTTATTAACGAACGAGGTTTTTTTTCTTTCTTTGATAAAATGCGTTTTGATGTTCTTTGTACTTTTATTTTATTTATTACTTTTTTCCTTTTGAAAACGATTGTGAAATTTTTCTACGGAAGAACTATAACAGTTACATTCTTTAAAAGGTGTGACAAAACTTTATTTACTCGTTTATTTACGTTTTACGTGTCCATTTCATATGATGAGAGGGGTATATTTTGCTTTTAGAAATCAGCTTTAAGTGCTATAAAGGTATGTTTGACATAATTTTCAGTTTCAGATATTCAAGAGAATATTGATTAGATGCTAGAATGCCGATGTCGATGTACGGGAAAGTAGGCTCGTTTAGTTCTTGACAGAAATTCTTGTTTATGTATCAAGAAATACCTTTCCTTTATCTCTTCCTTCAGTGCATGTCCTCATACCTTGGTTGAACTCAAGGAAAGTATGCTTACAGCTGTGGAGGAGATAACATTGAACGTGCGGATTGGGTGGTTCTAGCTTTTATTCGACGCGTGGAGAAAGGCGCTAATCGTAACCATCAGTATGATGTAAAGCTTGAGACTAAAACAAAAACGATAGTGCCCAGTGGCCAGTAACCCAAAAAAGTTAGTGGCCACTTTGAACTAAGTTCCAAACTTGTAATCCCACTTCACTTCTTTCAACATACAGTAATATTACGCACGCTATGTACTTGCATATATCGTAATTCAATTACTATACAGGGTGTCTAGTGTCCACTCCTATCGTGGCCCAATAGCTAATTTCTAAACCGTTAGAGATAAGCATATAGTTCATTTAGGAAAAAATCTCCAAATTACGAAAGAAATTTTGGGTCTATTCAATGTTTTTCAAAAAATAAAATTTTAAAAGAGTTACGAAATTTAAATTTTTATACAGCCCCCCAGTCCTATCAATCATATTTAGTAAAACATTCTTGGCACTAACGTTTAAAACTAAAAAAAATCACTCTTCTACCACAAAAATTGACCGAGTTATGACGTTTTGAAAAATCAAAATTTTGCATTATTTCATGACGTCATCGAGAGATCGCTTAAGGGACCGTATGCGAAATCCTTCAAAATCTTGATTTTTCAAAATGTCATAACTCGGTCAATTTTTGTCGTAGAACAGTGATTTTTTTTTTTTTTAAGTTTTAAACGTTACAGTGTCAAGAATGTTTTACTAAATATTATTTATAGGACTGGGGGGGGGGGGGCTGTATAAAAATTTAAATTTCGTAACTCTTTTAAAATTTGATTTTTTGAAAAACATTGAATAGACACAAAATTCCTTTCGTAATTTACAGATTTTTTCCTAAATGAACTATATGCTTATCTCTAACGGTTTAGAAATTAGCTATTGGGCCACGATAGGAGTGGACACTCTGTATATAAAAGAAAAATGTTTAAAGAAACTTATAAACTTTTTCTGAAAAAAAAAATCATTTTAAAATCCAAAAAATAAGACAGACACTATGCAAATAAAGCAAAACCTAAACGCACTTGCATACTTGAAGTTTAAAAAACATTTAATTTAAGTTCATGATTAATCATCAATTTAGTCATCTTTGACTATTTTTCCAGCATTTCATTGCATTTTCTAGATTGTAATTATATATTTATGTATTTAAATGCTGCGTACAGCAGATGGGTCAATTTTCTCTCCAAGTTAACATTGGCTGCCAGTGACGATGTTAATGGCCATTTTCCTTTCATAATCAGCACGACGCATCGGCAATTTATATTTTTGTTCAGAAAAAAAGTAGGTCGCCAGTTTGGCGATCAATATAACATCTTGTAGTCTTCAAAAAATGATTTTTTGTCTCCACTGGCAAGTGGCGACCGCTAGTCTCGACCTTTAGTAAATGACATACAGTTTCCTTAATTTTCAAAGTTTGTTTCAATAAATTTCTCAATTTCTCTCGAAGGTTCGTCCCTTTTATATCGTGTCAATCAAAAACTCATTTCTGAAATACCAGCGTTGCTTTCGATGATGCTAATGTAGTTGAAATATCTGGAGTTATTAATTTCATCTTAGTTTCATCATTTAATGAAGTAATTTAAAAATATTTCAATGATATTGACAATTAGTTGAGAAACTTTTTTGAAGTTTGTTAAACCGACTGAATTTGTTCCATTTATTTTAAATCCACTTGTTGATGCTAAAATATGGATGATGTCTGAAGGGTTATGTCACTGATTTAAGAGGAATTGGTTATTATTATGAACTTCACTGTTTTCGTATAATCACTCTTCTAAAATAAATTGCATTCTTCTAAAAAAAAATGTCAAGGAATATTTTTACATACTGAGGAAGATAAAAACAAGAAGTTCTGTCAAGAACTAAACGAGCCTACTTTCCCGTACATCGACATCGGCATTCTCGCATCTAATCATTATTTTCTTGATTATCTGAGACTGAAAATTATGTCAAACATACCTTTTTAGCACTTAGAGCTGATTTCGAAAAGCAAAATATACCCCTCTCATCAGATGAAATAGACACGTAAAAAGTAATTCACGAATAAATAAAGTTTTGTCGCACCTTTTAAAGAGTGTAACTGTTACAGTTCCTCCGTAGAAAAAATCTTCCATCGTTTTCAAAAAAAGAAAAAATAATAATAATAAAATAAATAAATAAATAAATAAAAGTACAAAGAACATCAAAACACACTTTATCAAAGAAAGAAAAAAAAACTCGTCCGTTAATAAAATGTCTCGAATTTCACTTTTAATCCGTTGCCAGTTGTTAAATATAAATAAAGAATAAAATGTTCTCGTTTTGTTTTGTTACAAAAAAAATCGTCTGCAAAAAAATAATAATAATAATAATAATAATAATAATTAATAAAATAAAACAAATGAACAAATAAACAAAAAATCGTCTGCACGTTCAGTCATTTTTTTTTCTGAGCCTGCATTTCCGCCATGTTCGCGGAGTCGGAATCAGAGTCCTCACAGAAGATTACTCAGAAAAGTACTTTACCAACATTATTTATCAAAACCATTTTCTTACAAAGTTAGTTTGAAGGAAATCCGACTTTAAGTTCAGGATCAACATTCAACTTAAATTCCCCGTAGACGCTAATGTTAATTTTTTTTTCTGAACGGTTCAATATTGAACGAAAAATGGTTCAAATCAAAAAGCGAAACATGGAAAGCCTCTCCGAGATCTTTCAAACAAAAAAAAAGTTTATTCTATTCGGACGATTCACTCAAAAGTTATTAGGTGGGGAAAGGTTGCTTGAACGGTTCAATGTTGAACGAAAAAATGCTCAAACGGAAAATTTAAATACTGTAATGAAGTATCCTTGCTATCCTTCGAACAAAAAAAAAAGTTTATTGAAATCGGACTGTTCACTCAAAAGTTATTAGGGGCTAGCTTGATTGAGCGGCTCAATGTTGAACGAAAAATTGTTCAAATCGGAAATGTAGATACGGGAATGAAGTATCCTTGATAAGATATTTCGAACAAAAAAAAGTTTGTTCAAATCGGACAGTTCATTCAAAAGTTAGCATCGCGGGACAGGGAGTTTGAACGGTTCAAAGTTGAACCAAAAATTGTTCAAATCGAAAAATCAAATATGGGAATGAGCTGTACTCGCCGAGATCTTTCGAACAAAAAAAAGTTTATTCCATTCGGACGGTTCACTCAAAAGTTATTAGTTGGGGAAAGGTTGCTTGAACGGTTCAATATTGAACCAAAAATGTTCAAATTGAAAATTTAAATACGGTAATAAAGTATCCTTGCCGAGATGCTTCGAACAAAAAAAGTTTGTTTAAATTGGACTGTTCATTCAAAAGTTATTAGGGGTGACAGCTTGATTGAGCGATTCAATGTTGAACGAAAAATTGTTCAAATCGGAAATGTAGATACGGGAATGAAGTATCCTTGAAAAGATCTTTCGAACAAAAAAAAGTTTGTTCAAATCGGACTGTTCACTCAAAAGTTAGCATCGCGGGACAGGTTATTTGAACGGTTCAAAGTTGAACCAAAAATTGTTCAAATCAAAAAATCAAATATGGGAATGAGCTGTACTCGCCGAGATCTTTCCAACAAAAAAAAGTTTGTCCAAATCGGAATGTTCATTTCAAAAGTTATTAGGGGGGGACAGACAGACAGACCGACAGACCGACAGACCGACCGACCGACACACAAATTCCCCATCTCAATACCCTACTTTCAAATTTTTAATTTTTCGATATTCATATTACCTTTTTATTTTTTTAACTTGGCAAAATTTTTTGGACTTGGCGGTATTTTTTTAACTTGGCGATATTTTTTAGACTTGGCGATATTTTTTAGATGCATTAAGCTACTTTTAATACTTTTTTCGTCTTTCTTTTATTTTTAACGGGAAAGTAGGCTAAAAAAGGGATAAAATAGGTATTTCTGCTTGGGAGCAGCGATTTACAATTCCAATCCAAAAACAAACTGGTAAACATACTCCCCTCACTCATTAAAACATAATTAAGATCGTGTGCATGATCGAAAGCTCCTTTCACCATACGAGGCACAATAACATTCAACGCACACTGATTATGTAAATGTTTCTGAGAAAAACCGAGCCTCATTAAAACTTTTCTCCTAATTCTGCAAGTTCAAAATGAGAACGGAAGTTGTCTAACGATCCCACAGCAAATTATGAACATCGCTAAAACCATATCCCCATCAATCCTTCCTTGCATTACTTGCTCCATGAAAGACCCCAATGTGGACAAAAACACACAATCAGGTGCCTCCTGGTGCATACCAAATTCCATGGAAAAGTAAAGCCCTCATTATTAATGACCTTGTTACCCTTGGCCGTGAACCCACAGACAGTCCAGATGAGGCCCGAAACAAAAGACAGCGCGAAAATTAAAGCAAAGATCCATTTCACAGAGATTCTTATTAATGTCCAGTCAGTGCAGTTCCGCCGTTGACCATTGACCTATATTGACTGCAGGTCACACAAATATCGTCCGGAAATTATATCACGTCTAATAGTCCCTCTGCGACGGATATACGCACAAACGTGCCTTTCAGCCTCTTGTCAAGAGGGTAGGAAGTGTGGTTCTGATTGTTTTATTCATTCTTTTAGGAATGAAAGACCATTTTGGGAAGCCCTGACACATGCCGAACCCATAAATTAAAGGGGTGTTTGCGGCGGACCCGAATGCTGCGTTTCGCTTCATTCCGGTAATTCATGTGGTTCCGTCTGGTAACACCTCTTCTGATTTGTGAAATAGGCCACGTATATCAACAACGAGGAGGAATTTTCAACGAAAAAGCAAAAATCAGGAAATTTCAATCCTGTGGCCCAGTCATTTCCTACAGTCGCAGACAGTAATAGAAATCACGAAACTATTTTCTGCCACCAACCCATTTTACATTCTGCAATAAGTAGCCAAATGCACTTATTGTACTCGATTAGTTTAAAATAGGCGTATCAAGTTTAGAAATTTTGCGTCATTTGGTTAGTTTTAAAATCTTAACCAAAGAAAAATAGCAGAAGATAACTTGCTAAAAGCTAGTCTTTTTGATGTGAAACGTAATTTTTATTTTCATCTTCTACTTTTCAACATTGAAGTGTTTAATTTTGCTGAGAAAGTCCCAAATTTGAAATTGGATGGTGTTATGCAAAAAGGAGTTATCCCACAAAACATAAAAAAATGAGTTATCCAACTGTGATGGTAAAATATGTTGCTTTCTACATTAAGCAAAAATATTTAAGCCCTATCAGAATTTCATGGTAACATATCATTGGTGTATTGATATGGAGCTCCATGCTTTTTACCAGAGTTTGTTGACTTTAAACTTTAAAGCCCACTATATCAAAATCAGGTTTTTGTGGATTAACTCCTTTTTGCATAACACCATCCAATTAAGCTTTAAAAACCAAAGTCCCTGTAAAATTTATGTTTTTGTGTTGTCTGTTCTAAAAATAGTGCACAACTTTTTCAATAAAAAAATTAAATAGTTATTTTTACAATTATTTTTATGTCATTTGAGTGATAAGACTGTAATATGCAGCGAAGAAAGAATATTTTTGAAGAACCTTTGTACGTTGGGTCTGAAGAGGCTAAAAAACGTTAATTTATTTTCAACTGTTACCAAAAAAAGTAGGGGAATGTGGGACAAAGTGGTATAATATTTTCGAAGTATGCAGCGCCACCGATAGAGCAGACATATAAGTTCCTTCACCGATTTGGTATGGGTAGTTGGGTAGTGCATCCCTTAATTCGGCGATCCATCTAGTCCCATAGGTTCTCGATAGAGTTCAGGTCTCGACTCTGAACAGGTCAGTTTATTCAATTAACCCCATTGGCACCATACTAAGATTTAGTGACCCTCGAAGCATGACAGCTGGCATTGTCATCGTGGAAGTAACAAGGGTCCGCTCTTAAAAGCCGCCACAACTTAGGAAGCGCATTGTCATCCAAAATAGTGCAATAAGCATCGGTGCTGAATTTGACATGAATGGGGACCAAGGGTTCCAATACATACCAAGAGAAACACAACCCAGACCATAGTTCCACCTCCGCTGAACTTGACTGTCGGCCCGATACAACTTGGCAGGAGACGTTCTCGAGGGATACGCCGGATCCAGACCCTACCACACGAACTGTAGAGGGTCAACCCTGAATCGTCGCTCCAAAGAAACCCTTTCTACTGATCTACGGTTCAACTGGCGATATGCTATGCACCACATTAACAGAGCAACGCGGTTGGAGTTTGTGATCAAAATCGTTTGGGCAACAGCACGGCCATAAGAACCAAGAAGAAATGCTTCCTTACGAATGGCCAGGGCCGCCGCTACCAGAGATGGGGACCGGTACAAATTTTAATGCCGGGCCCTCCATGCACCCCCCCCCCCCCCCCTTCAATTGCATATTTTTATGCCGTCGTTTCTGTACATTTGCAATTGTAAAAAAAAAATGGAGAAAAATAATTTTTTTCGGAAAACTTTTTTTTTTGTTTCAAAAGTGTGCATGGGTCATTTTCACCATATGCTTACATTTCAAAATTTCTGAGTAATTTTTTGAACTTGCTATTTTCTTTTAGAAATACTAACAGATGTTTAGTCACATATTGTAGGTGTGTAAAAAAGTAACTATTTGTACACTTTGATGAATAATTAAGTATTCAAATGCTGTTGTAAAACTGTAAGTTGCAAGGAAAATTGTCGTCCATTACCATACAAAATCAATATGAAATCTCACTTTTAAACTATATCATAGAGCCTAGAACCAACTTCATTTGAAATTATTTGCGCCCTGAAGCTTAAAACGATGTTTGTGATGATTGAAATATTGATCAAAAACTCTATGGTAACGAATTTGACATTTGGTAACGGATTTGACCAGTAACGGACTTGACATTTCAACCAAAATGTCAAATTATGGCTAGGTTGTCGAATTTAAAAATTGAACTACAATATGCATTTTCTTAGAGTTGTATAAGGAACAATATTTAGGGGTAAAAGTTTAGAAAAAGTAAAAATTAATACTAAAATCTTTGGTAACGGACTTGACAAAGAATAAAAATACGCACCTGGAAAAAATTTTGTGCGAAACGCCACAGCAATACTTCTCGACTTAGGGAAACAAAATGGTACAAAATAGTTACGTCACTAATTTGTTAAGTTAACTGAATACGTGTTACCATCTTTTGACTTCAATAAATACCTTTTTTAGCTAAAATAATCTTAGGGTAACGGACTTGACAAGAACTTCCGGACAAAATATATTCATACATTTCTTATTGAAATAAAATTACTATTGTCAATATTTATCATGAATACCATATACTAATAGTCAATATATAAAAATAATATGTCGCATTTACTTTTTTTGACCATTAAGTATAGGAAAAAAATAGTTGAACTTGCGAAAATTGGAAATGGACAAGCGTTTTTGCCTTGATTCTCATTTTTAAAGACTTATATAAAAATAAATAAATAAATTTCAATAATTTGTTGAGTGATAGAATTTTTTGGGGGGTATTTCTTGCAGAAAATAATTATTCGCATTGAATTTAAAATATAAGTTATGCTTCAAAATCGTCTTTTTAACCTCCGGACAGCAAATGTAAGCAAATTTTGAAAATGACCCGCATCTGATTTTATTTTCACGTTATTTGTCGCGCCAGATGGTTTTAATATTTTTTTTACACGAAACGACAAGTTGTAAAACAGAAAAACACAATTTTTGACGTTAGGTTCGACAAACTTCAAAATTAATAGTTTGAAATCGCATTCACATGTACTATTGTTTAGTTGCTTATAACTGAATTTTTAAATTTTAATGTAAATTTAAAAATTGTAATTCGAGGTTTTTGTAAAAATATATTTTTAAATACAGTATCTGGATGCAGAAAAATATGGATAACTTTTCATGTCTGAGATAAGTGTCCCCGGGCTACTTGATTCTTGTTCTTAAAGTGCAAGAGACATTTGTCAATGACAGTTTAGACTTGGTTTTACGTTTGACGAGTTTCTGTAGCTTTTGGAAAGCGGTGCATTTTTCTTTGCGCAAGCGTGTTTCATTCATTAGTGTTTGTACAAGCAATTGTTTCATATTGAGAATCGGCAATGGAAAGCGAGATTTTTTTTTTTGAAAAACAGCTTTTTTTTTTTTTTTTTGATGAAATTATTGACACTATTACTGGAAAAACATGTTCATAACCTTACGGGCCCCCCAAAGCTCCGGGCCCGGTACTAGAGGTCCAGTATCCCCCCTCAAACGGCGGCCCTGTAATAATTGAAACAACACTCCCGGAAGCCTGTTGAAACTCCTGCAGTATGTGGGCCACAGGCTGGGTGCAGTTCCTCCGAATTTCTCCAGACAGCACCCGTCGGTCTCTATCTCCCAGTTTCATTGGTCTTCCGACTCAGGACACATTCTGACAATCACTACTCACCCCCACTTCTTAATAACATAGGCCACTGTCGATTTTGAGTAATTCTGCCAGCTAGATATGTCCCCTAAGGATTGGCCATTTTTGTGACTCTACAATTATACCTTTCTCGAAATCAGAGAGAACTGCCTCGAACTGCTTTGCATCTTACATGGGATTATACACGATATACACCGGCAGAGGGTGTGACGGATCTCAGGACCGCAGCTATAGTCATTTGCATCAGAATTCGCCAAAGCGGGCCCAGCCCAGAAAAACCCACCCGGTATTTTTTCGGGTGGACCCACTTGAAAAAAACCACTATGTCGATGAAATGAGTTTTTTCATAATGTACCGCATATTGAAAACATTTAGAAACTAACTAAATATTACAAAAATTTTTATCAATACTAAGCCTAGAAATTGGTACCGTGAACTCTCACTTATGTGCCGACACAAGGGATCAACAGAAAAAGGCACATAAGTGAGAGAGACGTATAAGCGAGTAATCCTATTTAAAGGTCTAAAACGCAATATACACTGGCGGAAAAAAAAATCCCAACACCAAGAAAGACTTGTGTTAGATAAACGAAATTTGGTAGGCGTGTTTATACAACTAAAAGATGACATCGATTGAAATTTCGCGCTCCGCGCATAAGTGTGGCGCAGCTGGCGTCACTCCGAACGTGCGAATAAGGCTTGTTTTAAAAGCGTGTTGTGAAGCTCGTGAGTATTATTTTTACGTGAAAGTTGACGAATTGCGTTCATGTTAGCCAGGAATGCCTTTAAGAAGGCGAAGAAGCCATTATCAACAGCTCACCAAGTTTGAGCGAGGTCGTAAAATTTGGCTACGAGAAGGTGGATTTTCATTTCGCGTTATTGCAGAAAGACTTGGGGGGAAATGTTTCCACCATGCATGATTATTGAAAGCTATGGTCAAGGGATGGTACTACCTCAAGAAGATCGAGTTCCGAGCTGCCACGTGGCACAACTGAGAAGGAAGATCGCCGAATCTTGCTTACGGCTGTGGCGCATCGTGCTGCATCTGCGGCTGACATTCGAGCTGCAGTTGGTACCATCGTGACCCAAGGAACGGTAAGAAACTGTTTACTTCAAGGACAGCTCCGAGCCAGGCAGCATGTAGCCGGTATTCTATTGACTGCAAACCATTGCCGTTTCTGACGGCAGTGGTGCCAAGACAGAGCTCACTGGAAGTCGGAGTGGAGATCTGTTGTAATTTTTGATGAAAACACATTCTGCCTTAGTGCCAGTGGTGGCTGTATATTGGTCAGAAGGAGGCCAGGGGACCGCTTGCATCCAAGCTGTCTACGGCCTAGACACACGGGACCCACAACTGGAGTCATGGTCTCTGGAGCAATTTCCTGCGACATCAGAGGCACTGTTGTGGTTATCCCAAACTCATTGACTGAAAATTTGTCGTCAGTCTGGTAATTTTGCCAGTAGTACAGCCCTTCATGAGTAGCATTCAAGGGGGAGTTTTCCAACAGGATAACGCTCGCCCTCACATCGCTGCTGTAACGCAATGTGCTCTACAGAGTGCTGACTTGTTACCATGACCTGCAAAATCACCAGGTCTGTCTCCAATTGATAACGTATGGGATATCATTGGACGGCACCTCGAGCATCATCCACAGTCAGCAATGACGGTCCTGGTATTGACACAATAAGTGCAACAAGCATGGCACTCCATACAAAAAAGTGACATTCGGCACCTGTATGACACAATGCATGCACGCTTGCAGACTTGCCTTCAAAATTCTGGAGGTTACACCCTCTATTAAATTAACATAATTTCACATTTGCACAGCATTTTCTTGAGCTTAAATTAGCCAGTGATCTTGTACATTTAATCAATTAAACATGTTAACTAGACAATTGCATTACCCAAATTTCATTACTCTACAGTAATTTTTTCTTGGTGTTGGGATTTTTTTTACCGCCAGTGTAGGTTCTGATGAGAGCATGAATAAGAATGTTTCTATAGAAAAAAGACATATTACTACGATTTGGCAATTACTGTAATGTAACTACACTGATAAAGAGAAAACATTAATTGCAACGTACCTAATCACAGATTGTTTCCTTTGAAACGATACGTAATAGATAATTGTCCCTCTCTGAACTCTAGTTCATGCAGAAAAAAGGCCTTTTTGGAGCAATAACGGCGAAAGATTTAAAAGAAAAGTGAAGAAACATGCTTAATTTTTAAAGAAAATAAATGAAATTTTCTACATTTTACGAAAAATTCGGCGCGTAAGTGAAATATTTGTCTTTAGAGCGACGCATAAACGAATGATATTATCATTATTAGCTGCCAGGGCAGCTAGATTAGCTTCCTGCGGCATGTTGATGCATAATGTCCCCCCGCCAAATAACTCATATCTCATTCTGATGTGATATTATTTGACATAATTCAATTTTCATAAGATTTTAAGACATACTACGTACGTGGCCCACTAATGCCCAAGCAGCTAGCTGCGTGGCCCGGCGTTGCACGGGCGCTTCTCGCCTTTAAAGTAGCAAAGAATGTTTCAAGAAACTACTCCCTGCCAAGGCGGCTCGCTAACAGGCGCTTCACGCCTTCACTTTTTTCCTGCATCGAAAAAAATCATTCGAATTAATGAGATGCTTCGCGCCTTCAAAATGGTGAGGAAAGTTACAGCAAGTTCTGCTCGCTCAAGGAAAAGAAGCAGATATAGATACTCAGTTTTCAATATAAGTAGATGGCTTTTCAACAAATGAATGTTTCAAAATATTACAAGTAGCTAGCGATAAAAATACTATGTAAGTCGCCCGCTTATGAGTTTCGTGTTTGATTTAGTTAAGCCTTCATTCAAAATTCTCATTATCATTGTTATTACTGTTTCATAGCAACCACGTTTTGCAATGCAACAATGGATTTCATATTTAATCATTTATTAGGCTTAATCGCTTTAAATTTGACTACTTATTAATTGATATCTTCGCTAATTAAAATCGTATAATTATATAAATTGAAACTAATGAAGCCTGAAAAATTACCTATCTATCGGTACCTGGTTCGACTTTCAGTTCATTGGCGTTCAGGAGAAAGAAGCGTGACATAGAAAGATAGAAAGAAAGATAGTTAGAAAGATACTCAGTTTTTAATATATGTAGATTATGCTATGGAATGTGCTGGAACGCTTGAAAATCGTCGTATAAGAAAAAAAGGCGCATAAGTGAGAGTTCACTGTATTAATCAATTCAGTTATAATATTTAGTTTGTTGAAATATTTAATCTTGGTCAGTACCTGCTCCAGAAATTGTCATCTTCCTTTCCTGACAACTTATTAGGTATTGGAGATAAAACTACACGTGAATTTCACCCTATTTGTTGGTTTGTTTTTTTAAATACTTCGAAAATCAAAATAAGCAAAAATTATTCCAGTCTATTAATCCAATTCAACATAAATTTAAAAAATAATATTAATTTTAAAAAATTCAGTGCTGTTTCCAAATTTGCGGAATAAGAATTTTTTAGGAGGTCATAGTGATCTCTCTTCAGGACTACTCTGATTCTATGAAAAATAAAAGTAAATGTAGGTGCACAGTGTTCGAATAAAGAATGATAGTAAAATTATTCTTGAAAAAGCCCTGGTTTTTTCAAACCCTGGTTTGCTTAGTTGTCTAAATATTTATTGGTAGATAGTATATGTATGAGGTTTGATGGTTTCTTACGAACCAATATCTCCACCCCCACCACCCCAGAAAAAACTCTCATTGAGCACGACCACGATGGATAGTTTCATTAGTCAAACCTGTCTATCTCGAATTTTACGGGACGGAAGAAACATTCGAGATACGGAAGTTTTGAGATACAGAGGTTGTGATAAAATTTACAAAAATAAGCAATTGGAACAAAGTCAAATACTTAGTACATTGCTTTGCAATGATATTGTTGAACATTTTACTGTACGATATGTTGCGAGTCCACGTTTTACTAACTGTGATGACTATATCGGTAGCAAGTTAATGCATACATTTAAGTACATAGTCTCTGAATAGTTGTGCAAAAGATGATGTTTGTCTTCAAGTTATACCATTGATAAAGGTGGCTGGAGATGAAATTCAAAAATGAGAGTCGTCAAAATTCGAGGTATCGAGGTTTTCGGGAAAAATCATTCGAGATAGACATGAGAAAAAAACATTAAATTTATGCTGTAAAAGCAGGGAAATTGAAAAAATTCGACTTAGAGAGGTTTTTGAGATAAGCAGGTTTGACTGTATTAGCTTCATCAACTGTTAACCTTAATAATCCCTATTCAGGTATTGAAATAAACTAAAACCCATAGCACTCATTTGAACCCACGCTTCGGCGAAATGACGAATGAAAAGGAGAGAAAAAAAGGACAGCTTTTCCCATCAAACCATTTTCCTCTACCAACTTTCACTGATCCTTAACTAGCCGACGCCCATATCATCTTTTGACGAAAAATGAAAGATTTGTTAGCCACGAATTTCGATAACGAGGCACACCGATGACAGGTCTTTCACCGGGGGCAGCTTCCACCCTTTGGCTTCCAAAAAAGACCCTGGACGATCAGAAAAAGAAAAAAAGAGAGAACGAAACGTCGTCCCACCTTTTTCTGATTGTCCGAGAAGGCTCCGAATATGTCCACTCAACTGAATAATTGCCGGAAGAACATGGATGCTGGATAAAAGGAAGGAAGGTCACGCCTTGGATGACCGGGATAATAGTTAAATAATGCATACGCCCTGCTTACCTTCGGAAAATTTGTCGATTTGAGGTAGACTGAATCTACAACAGGTGACATCTGCCCGGGCAGACATGAAGAGAAGATACATTAAGCAAAGTTTGAAAAAAAAAAACAGGATTCTTTTTTTTTTTTTAAAGATCAGCCCACCTGGGTTTTTGATCAAAATCCCATGTTTTTTTTCTGGTTTTTGATGAAAAACGAGGGGTTTTTTGGGGTTTTTCAAGAATAATTTTTAATACCATTATCTATTCAAACAGTGTGCACCAAATTATTGCTTTCACTACTTTTACTTTCCATAGAATCGAGATAGCTTTGAAGAGAGCTCACTGTGACCTCCTAAAAATTTTTATTTGGCACATTTGGCAAAAACATTGTAATATTGAATTTTTTGAATTTATATTATACTTAAAATAATTTTGAATTAAATATATAGATTGAAATAATTATTGCTTATTTTGATTTTTTGAAGTAATAAATAACTTATGTGCAGTTTATATGCAATTTATGTGCAGTTTTATTTGTAATACTGTCGTCCCCGCTTAATCGGGTAACGGATAAACGAATACCCCGCTTATACAAATAAAACATCCTGGAACCGTGCCATAGACGCAATGTTAAAGATCCCGCTTAAACAAATACCCCGCTTAATCGAATAATATTTCTTGGAACCAACAGTATTCGTTTAAGCGGGGCCGACAGTACCTAATAATGGCAGTATAAGTTTCTAAAATACTTCAACAAAATATAGGAATCGATTTGATTTCATTTTCTTATTTAATTAAGCATCCTTTCTTTGACGTACATCGTACAGCATTCTTGGGGTGGAGGCCGATAAGCAGAGGGCCCATAAGCAAAGTGCAAAGAGTTGGGTCAAATGCGCGAAGCTCGTGGGTTTTATTTCCCGTTTTCCAGAAAAATGTCATTTTGGATTGACATATTTTCCTTCAGCTGAATTCTGATCCAAATATGCATAAATATAAAATCCAAACTCATTACGGAGCTCTAAACCACAGTTCTTGCATAAAAATCTGAAAATAAAACGTTTATTTTAAAATGATAAATTTCAGTATCATCATATATATATCAAACCCGAAAGATTTCTCATTTATTTATTTTTATTTTAAAAATAAGAAGAGGTGTGTGCCGTAACTTTCTTCATACTTTATCAAACTTCTTAAGTAAGGCATTATTTTGTCTTACGATTTTCCTCACTACTTAAAGATGTATTCCCCTCCTTCGGCAAAATATGAAGAGGAAATTCAGTTTGTGGCTTTTTTTTTTTTTTTTTTTTTTCGTAAAAATTATTTAAAAAACCATATTTTTAAATTAACGCTGTCGGACGCGATAGCTTCGGATTTGTCAAGTTTTATGTAGAAGTTTTTTCATTTTGAAATGTATTTGAAGCAGAGGCTTTTGAAATTTAAAACCTATTTACTTGGTTACCTATCCGTACTTTTTTTTAAGGCAGTCGCTTTCGTTGCAACATAAACGTATTGCGAATTAATAGTTGCTTAGATTTACACTAATTTTGTCAAATTACTGCAAATTTTTATGTTCAAATTTAAAAAGTTTTAAAAAGCTTGCAGAAACACTTTTAAACTAATGATTATAGGAGGCTGGGGGAGATAGGAGGGAGCACTTATAAAACTGTTTTTTTTTTTTTTTTTTTTTTGGCATCACTGATTAAAAGACCTTGAAAAAATGCGGAATATGAAAAATTAAGACCGAGAGCCACTTTAGACTTTCCTCCTTTGGTTCAAAATTTCACTTTTAAGAAATAACATGAAAAAAAAATTTTTTTTTTTTTTTTTTTGGAATTTCGAGCTTTTATTTTCTCGAAATAAATCAATCCACTGAACAAAATTATGTTTTCAATCTATCATTGATTTTTAACTCTGAAAAGTAAGTGGGCAAGGCCTTTTTACTTTTAGAAGTGAAGGGGCAGCCGCCCTTCTTGCCCCCTGTACGAGCTGCCTGCCTTGAATCAAAGAACACTTTGAAAACGATTTGAAAAACTGTCAGCAGGAGATGCACATGAAATGATCTTTTTCGTAAATACTTAAATGACAACTTAAGTATCGTACACTTAACTTATATACATAACTAGCTTATTAATAGTACAACATAGTAGTTCAAATAGGGTTGAATGCAAATAATTGTAGCAATAATTATTTTTAACTTATTTCATGCTAAATAGAAATAGTTGAGCCTTAAATTGATAATTCATTGTTAATTGTAATCTTTGTTGGAAAATACTCATATTTAAATATGTAAAATTTCATCAATTTGTGTGTTTAAAGGCATATCTATATTACTCTATCTATTCAAAATTGAAAGAAAATGGAAATTGTGTTACAGAAAGTTTGAATTTTGAGCTTTTTGGATTTTTTTTAATTTCAAAACACGCCTATGTGAATCCTAGTGCATCAAGGAACCTCTGTGCTAAGTTTGATGAAAATTTGACGAAAACTGGATTTGCATAAGGAACAAACATACAAACATACATCCATTTTTATATATATACTAGCTGATGTTCCCGGCATCGCACGGGTTTAAATACAACATGCCAAATCCAAGAAAATAAATATGACTTTTAACTAAGCCCCGTAGAATCGTATTTCTCAAAGGTATTTTTTGTGACCATGCGGTGGATTAACTGGGTGTGAAGGAGAACGTGAAATCTAACTTAAATGCGTTATTTATTTTATCCGTGTGTTTTTCCTAAAAATCACTTTCTATTTTCTAACTGTTGCCAAGATCAATTCTCTTTTTATTTAACCCGGTAACGATTATTGATGACTACAAAAATACTAATAAAGCAATAAATTCCATACTTACTCCAGAGAAGCCTTGATTTAAAACTTTCAGTATGATTAGTATTAATATTGTTGTTGGAAGGCAACACAGTTTTGCAACAATGGGTTGAAAATTTAATCCTTTAATGGGGAAATTATATGAAATTTACTGTTTTCCATAACTTTTTTAAACTAAGTTTTTTAGAAATAAATTATAATCTATCCTGATTCCTGTTAATGTAGCTATCTACGGTGAAAAAATGGTTAAAATCGGTCCAGTAGTTTCGAAGATTACCCCGGACATACATACAAAAGTAGTCATTTATGTATATAGATATTTGTTTTCATAAAATTAACGTAAATAAATGCTTAAACTTGTATGAACTTTTCGTCTGTTATTTTATTTACGTATAAAAATAAGTAATATTAGTTAAAAAAAATAGTTTTTTTTTTCCTTTCTTCTTTCTTTCTTTTTTTTTTACTTTATATTAGTTATCACACATGTAGTATAGGTCGGTTCGCGTGTTCGCGTTTAACGCAAATACAGTGGAAAATGCCAAAATACTCAACCTTTAAATTAATAATTTTATAACCTTACTTTTGACATTGCTTGGACTTCAGCGAAGGAAACGTATTTTTAAAAACTAATTCTCAATACCATCCTTCATTTATGCATATGAATCGACAACAAAATATGCATTCTTCAACAGCATTAACAGACAAATTTTAGCCTTGACCCATTAATTTGCCAATTAGCGCGTTTTCTTTGAGTCAGTATGACGTTCCCACGTTTGATACAAACCGATTATGTTCGGGGCGTTCTTAAAATAAGTTCGAATGAAAGCGAATATCGGGGGAAAACAATGTAATGCGTTGTTTCCCCGCACTTTTGTGTTCTAATTGAAAACTAGCGTTCGCACGATAATTAGAACCTTTTGAGATAAAAAGGCCAAAAACCTTTTTTTGAAGGTTCCTCAGGTTTTCCGGGATTCTTTGATAAAAGAAAAATATGCTTCGCATGTTTAGAGATCGTTTACAGCCTTTTGCAATCATTCATTACTGTCTCATAGGAAAAAGGCAAAAATAAGAATTTAAACTGTGCATCATTTCATAATTTTTAAATTTACTTAAATATTAGCCGTCTAGCTTGTTCACAGTTTAAACATTTCATGTGTCAACCAATACTAAATCTACTCGTCGAAGTTCTTTCTTTTCATTCATAAGTATTTTGGATTTGAAAATTTTGTTTAATATTGCAAGTGGGCACTTTTGTTACTGCTCTAATAATTTAATTCGTGCATTGGCGTTCCTAGCACGGGTATAACCCAAGGCGGTAATTTGTGGTATCCCCCCTCCCTACTCACTGAGAGAAAAAAAAACTTTAAATGGAAGCAAAGATTCAATACCGTTCCAATACAACTTGTTTTTATCTCTTTGAAGTAACGGAAGTTAAGTTAAAACTCAACTATAAATACAAGTGAATTTTATTTTAAATTGTTCTAGACACGCGCACTATATCATCAACATATTAAGACACTTGAAAATTCGCATTATGGTAGATTTCTAGAAAAATAAGAGACTAATTGTTTTGCAGCTTTTGTCACACAAAATATAGACTTCAGCAGCCATTTCGCAGAATTATATTTCGCCAATTATATTTCAGGCATTAAATGTTTATCATGTTGAGGCATTAATCAGTTTAGATTTTATATCATTGAAACTTTTATTTCATTTTTGCGCCATCTCTTGCTTTTCCATAATACTTCTTAATATGCTAAATCAGTTCCCTTTTTTTTGCCCCCCCCCCCTCCTCACCCCATTTTGCTAATCGGCAATTTTCTCCATCTCTTATCGGGGTGGAAGGGGGTCTCATGGTGTACAAGTGTACACCTTGCCACTGACAGTTTTAAGGGGGACATTTTAAAGAGTTTTGATCTCATTTTGGGAGATCCCATTCGTAGGGAAGGGGGGGGGTTAGAAATTGAGTGAGGTGCACCATTGTCCTTTTGGATGGACACGCGTTCTTTGAGTGACATTATTAGTAAAAACTCTACAGCATGTAGAAGTATTCCAATAGTTTTACGGTATTGTAATTTAAGAGATTCAAAAAGTTTTACTTAACATGAAAGAGTTATACTTTAGGAAGTTAAAAATTCACTATATGGAAGTGAATTCGAACTTGCAAATTGAGAATGGTCTGCACCACGTGCTCTGTTATCTATTAACACAGAAGTATTTCCTGTAACCCAGTGGTTTGATTTAAAATGCACGGTGTTTGTCATTGCCACTAAAAAGCACTTTTGTGACTTTTCCGCACATATGAAAAAAAAATCGTTTCACCATGATTCATTCAGAGGACACTTCTGAGTTTTGTTCAGTCCGAGAGAGGGCGTAGTTCGCAGTTGACGCATCGCCGTTGCCAGACCCTTTTGTTCAATTCTGTCATTTCGTGTGGCGTCGCTTATAATGGAATGTCCTAGAATGAGCGATTGATTACAAAGGGTTTGTTTGTCATTTGTTGAAGAAGAAAAAAGTGTTTCCATCGGGGAAATGATTCTCTTTTGTCGGACAAAATGCTAGTGGTGTGTAGTGGGTTAATTATCGCAGCACTGTAAACATTGGAAAATATCGACTTAATAACATTTTGTGTTTGAGATGGCAATGATATGAGTTTGGTTGATGCGGGGATAGCTGCAACGCCCCAGTAATATTAAATGCCTACTGCATTTTATGGTGTATCACGAGAAAAATTTTTTTGGAAATTAAAAATTGCAAGTTGATAAAAAGTTGTCACTATATTCATAGTTACCAAAAAAAAATTATTTTGAAATTAAAAAATATTTAGGTTGCCGAGATTACCTTGAAATTTCAAGTTTTTTAGTAAAAACGATGATTTTTTTTTTAATTTATAAATTATGTGTAAAGCAAAAACAATTACTTAAGTGCAAAAATGGGCTACTTAAGGAGCAATCTATCAATAAAAATGTATTGGAGCTAAAATTTAACTATTAGGTTTCCAGAAATAGTTATGAAAAACCTCACATTTTCGCTAGAGAGTCATATTTTTAGAATATTTACCCATCCTGCTGAATAATTTTTATTATTCTATTAATAGTACAAACATTGAAGTACAGCGCTTTGAAATAGCGTGATTGGTCCATTTTTGCACTTAAATAATTACTTTTGCTTTCCACATAATTTATACATATATTAAAAAAAATCATCGTGACTGAATCATCAACTTGAAACTTCAAGGTAATCACGGCCGACCTAAATATTTTTCAATTTCAAAATAAATGTTTTGGTAATAATGTGAATATAGTGACAACTTTTTATGAACTTGAACTTTTGGATTTCCAAAAAAAATTTCGTGATACACCCTACTGCATTTGCCTCAAAAAGGATCCAACTGTTCGGGACAAAGCGCTACCTTGCGGCCTGCAGCTATTGGTGATGGATCCAAACAATATTCGAATTAAATTTTTGATTGGTTAATTTTTGAATTCAAATTTAGAAATCAACCAATTATTAATTTCTCTGAAAGGTTCTTTGTTTCGAAGAACTTCGATAAATGGCAGTGCGTGCTGATCAGAGGGCGAATTTTTGCTCTGTGTTAAATAAAAACCAGAAATCGATATTTAGTATTTCGGAGACGTTGATAGTTGCCTCATGCATTCTCCTTTAAAATTATTATACATTTTCCCCTGAACTAACATGTTGAAAACAGTAAGCTCATTTGTTTTGCTTCATTTAAACAATCATACATATCCTTCCGGTGTTTTTGGACGACAAGTCAAAAACAATGTGCATAATCATCGAGCACATTAAAAATAGGAAGTCGTTTCGCTTGGAAAGAATGCCAATGCAAATAATCCAAATTTAATTTTCAGTTTTGAAGGGTGGCAAAAACTTTTGTTTATCGATATGCAGCTGTTACAGCTTTATATCGATGCCCCTAAATAGTTGACAAGCACATAAAATTTAATTTTTTGAAAAATTGGAAAATTTTTGTTTACGTTCAGTAACTTAGCAATAACTCATGTTGGCTTAACGAAACCTCATTTAGTAAATTAGCGAAAACTCATGTAATGGCTTCATGAAAATTCATTTAGTTACAAGGATTAGTTAAGGAATTTATTCCAAAATAAGGACAACGTTTTAGGAGAAAATACAAATAGCTCTTACTGTAAAAACGGAATAGAATTTATTCTGTGCTTCAGAAGTCCACATAACTACTATCCTTAATAAGAAAATTTATATTGTTCAAAAGCAAAGTTTCAATGTCTATAAATATGCAGAAACAGACTGGCGATATAGAAGATGTGTAAAATTTAACAAGGCCGTGCATTAATCCGTTTGGGGTCTTCTAAATTTTATATATTTACCGTTTTGTTCATTTATATCTAAAGAAAAAAAAGCATGCTCCTTCAAAAGTTTCTTTTATAGTTTATTTAAATGCCACTTTATCACTTTACTCCGGTTCGTCTCCCAGAAGAGCGTGTGCCCCCCCCCCCTTAATTCACTCAATTTCATGTTAGTGATGTACGAACATTCTAGCGTTAAAAATAGAAACGAAAGAAGCAAGTGAATACGAATGATAAAAAGGTCTTTTTCCTGTCAATTTTCAAACAAAGTAATTTCAAAATATTATTTAGAAACAATGGGAAACTTTTTTTCATTTTTTGTACAACGCTTTGGACAGTCTGAGCACGGCATCGAAACTTGAATTCCCGTCTTTTTTTTTTTTTATTTTTTTATTATTTATTTATTTCATTTATTTTTCTTTTTTGAGCAAGATAGTCTTATTATCATTTTTTCCCCACTCACCGAGACAGAAGATGTTTTCTTACCCTGGCGTACCTGTTTGTCTTTGTCGTCCATATTTGGTGAAAATTTTGAGGAAACTACAAATAAAAAATATCATTATATTTAGATATGCTGCAATTTACCTTGCAGTATATCCTGAAATTTTGCAATCGACCGATTTTCCTTTCTTAAATTGAGAAAGTTTAGTACCTAGCGGCCTGACTAAAAAAATAATATGCTACGTCATCAACCGCTCAAAGTATTTATACCATTACGGTGTGTTTATACCGTACAGTGTGCATAATAAAAAACAATTATTTTAATTTTTAGGACACACAAATCTAATTGTCCTTATAATTTTGTCCACATAACGTGGATCTCTAAATTCAAACGTCATTCCATAAAATGCCCAAAATTCCATATATTTCCAATAAAACTAATAAAAAAGTTTCATTTGCCAAAAGGTTAAAGTCGTAAAATTCGCATGAGTTTCCTACCAAATGAAGCCAAGATATTTTATTTTTTTCTTTGTACTTATAATTTTTATCATCAGAGTATGTATGTAACATTAAAAATACAATTTTAAGATAAATGAAACTAAAAATACAAGCTACACAGAATTTTAATGAAACAGATTTTATTTAAATAAAATCAAATTTAAAAAAAAACGCTACTCTATCTTTTTAGTAGAATTTTGGAGTATCAATTCTGGTTTAAAAGCGTTTATACAATAAAATAGATAATAAATTAGCGTTTAAAGAGTATGTGTAAAGTTTGTAGGGGAAATAAAATAATTTTCGCACATCGTATACTTTATTTTAAAAAGCAGGACAAACAATAAATTAGACTCTTATAATCGCAATCCCACTTTTAGATTAACTAATACTTATTATAATAATTTGGTTACAACTTCTATTCGGTTTAGCCATAATTTAACAATACAATATACTTTTTTGCTCATTTCTATTTTTATTTGTTCAGACTTTTTCATTTAATACATTTTTTAAAGAAGTGTATGATAAAAATCTATACATATAAAAGTGGATGTACGATTGTATATATGTATGTTTGTTTCTTATACAAATCCAGTCGGACTTTCATCAAACTTGGCACAGAGGTTCCTTGATGCACTAGAACTCACATAGACGGGGTTTTGAAATTTAAAAAAAAATCAAAAGTGCTCAAAATTCAAAATTTTTCTCTCAAAATAACCATTTTCTTTCAATTTTAAATATATGGAGTAATAGAGATAAGCTTTTAAGCATACAATTTGATAAAACTTGCCACATTAAACTGTGAGAATTTTCCAACAAAGATTACGATTAACATTGAATTTTCAATTTAAGGCTCACTTATTTCATTTTAGCATGAAATAAGTTAAAAACAATTATAATTCAAGTTCTAATTACTTTGGAACATTGGCACAAATATTGTATGAAGCAGAAAAATTAGAGATTCTAACACTTTTTATATGCCCATGTGGATATAATTCATTCAAGTATTTTTTAGAGCTACATTGTATTAATAAGCACCCGGGAAATGCCGAGTAATAAGCTAATAGTAATTAAATAAGAAACTAAACCAGTATGCGCAAAGGGTCCTCCACAGGCTCTGGAAAATCCGAAAGCTTTCCTCGAGGCGAAAATCGGGAAATCCACATTAATATCTCAACAGAATCCACCATACACACATAGAGGATTTCCTCAAAGCCTGGGCCCTCAAGGAACTCCTTCGAATTTTCCGGTTCTTAAAGCAGCCGTAATTGTTTTCCCCTAAAAATGAACATATGTTTTAAAACGTCCTCACTGCTGAATTCAGATGAAGCCTCTGGAAACATAAATAAGTTTAAGGGATTTACAAAATATTTAAAGTATGAATCACCTCAAGATATACATTTAAAAATTTTAAAATATAGTTCAAAAAAACTAAAAAATACACTTTTACATTCGAACCCGCTGTGATTGCCACTGATTTTCCTCTGCTTTTCAAAATTACTGAATATCCGCTAAGTTTACATGCACTTATAATACATCAATATGTAATATAGTTTAGCCTTTAGTATAAATAATAGTATTAAATACATTACTTTTGTATTTGTAAGGAACGTAAATTTCATCTTTTATTCCGAGTTACATACATACATACATACATACATACATACATACATACATACATACATACATACATACAACAAACAAACCCACATGTGAAACTAATAAAAGCGTATTAAAAACTACACCTTAATTGAACTTTTAATTTCACAGAAAAAAAACCTCCATTCTTTCAATAAGTACTTTTTACTTATGAGTTTGCAGTCAACAAACTCATAAAGTTTAAGTTGAAATTTTACTGAAAAGATTATAATTCACACAAAACAAAGTATCAAACATATAGATTGTATTCGGATTATTTCTAGTCGGATCAAAACACCATAAAATTTCTCCCGTATTCACTGATCGTTAATACAAATCCCTCCGTAAAAAATGTTTAATACTCTGTTTATTTCGTTTTCATAATCACAACCGTATCTAAATCGCAAAACATATATCTTTTAAAGAATATGAAATCGAGAACGCCGCTAGCTAAAAGTGAATAAAAACTTTTTCAATATCACAAAGATGACACTTGCTATAATCTTTTTCATCCGTTTTCACCTAATACATCCTAAAAAGATATCCCAAAAAAAAAAACATTAAACATAAACTGGTCTGGTCTGCAGAAACAATTAAAAGTTTGCATAGCCGGAAATCGTTTCTTTTTACACGGTACAACCCTCTAGTAGACGTTGTATCCGACTGCGAATCGTTATATCCGGTCGGCAGCAATGAAAGGTAAAGAGGGTGAAGAGCGAATTCAGTGTTGGGAGGGGGGTGATGGCTTGTCGGAAGTGACGTATGATTCATCGCCGCATCCTTGTAATGTTAAATCTGGCCGTAATGCTGTCACTGACCGATGGATACTCGGTTTCGAAAAGCTGAGTCGGCTTTTGTAAACTTGGCGGGGTTTGGCGCGGTTCAGATTGCAACCTGGAACATGATTTAAATTTTTGGGAAAACGATGAAAAGATTAGATGCTTTAAAAAAATGCAGGAGCAATTTTTTTCTCATTTATAAAAAAGCAATTACTTGGTCGTTATTGATTACTACACTGAAAAAATAAACTTGTTTTTACAGTATAATACTGATAGCAGAGATTCCAGTTAAAAACTATAAAATGCACAGTGATAAACTAAAATAATTTTGGTTATAGTTAAAAAAAACTAAAAAATACGCTTTTAGAATTAATCAAACTAAAAGTCACGTTCTTTACAAATAGAACAGTAATATACAAAATACTATCATTAATACTAAAGGTTAAACTATATTTTCATGATACTCTGACTTCATTCTGATTTTCAAAACTATTAAATATCTGCTAAGTTTACGTGCACTCATAATACATCAACATGTAATATAGTTCAGCCTTTAGTATTAATAATAGTATTGAATGCATTACTTTTATAGTTGCAGGGAACATAAATTTTATCTTTTATTCAGAGTTACATAAATACATACATACATACAAACAAACAAAACCACATGTGAAACTGATAAAAGCGTATTAACTAGCAATTTTACAGTTTATTATCATAAAATTAGCTGTATTATACTTTAAAAACAACAGTATAATACTGACAGCAGAGCTTCCAGTTTAAAACTGTAAAATACACATTAATTAACTGTAAAATTTGCAGTTTCACTCTCTCAAAATTTTATTTCTATACAACTAACTGTATCATACTGTAAAAACAATATTTTATTTTTTGTAGTTTAGTTATTATTCTTGCTATTTTATGACCAAATATCTGAATGACCTCTAGTGTAAAAAAATTTTAATATTATTTCTCTGTATAAAAACTTTTGGGCTGAGAACTTTTTGAGCTGTCTTCCTGGAGAGGGGATAGTGGGAAGAAATGAAATAGTTGAAGTAAATAACGTTTTTTAAATGAACAAATTGGAAGTGTTTTGAAAATTATAGTACATAAAAACAGTCGTTGACAGGAGTGGCTCATACTACTGGGGCAGCATTCAGAAGGGAGGGATGGCTACATTTTGACTGATAAAAATGGTTAAGGAAAAAAGAAATTCTATGACATTTGTAAAAAAATATTAAGGGAAAAACTCGTAAGAAAAGAACTAGAGGGAAAAATGAAGCGTATAAAACGAAAGAACATAGGGCATCATCAAAAACATTTTTAAAAAGAAAACAGAATATCGAAGTTGCAATACTGTCTTTAAATCTGACAAATTATCAAAATTTTCTGAATAAGGAATCGTTTTGGGAAGTCACAGTGACCTTAAATGACCTCCCACCTAGGTGACCATGAGGGACGGGAGCAATTTTTCAATTTTGCGCTCGGATGCTGGACCCCCTGCATATAAAATAATATAAGTTCTAAAATGATGAAATAATTAGAATAATGTAGGACTATGCACATCGTTTACACATTTTGTATAGTTTTGGTAAACGTGGAAGACGAACTTGACTGTCTTGCCATTCAGAAAAATCTTTACTTGAGCTGATTTCGTTTTTTCTGTACAATGTGTGACAAAATCACCACCTCAGTAATATTGCCATTACGTGGAAAGATTTCGATTGCTAAGAAGATGCTTTGTTTTATTTCTACCATAACACTTTCCCCCTTGCTAATTAATACAAAGTACTATCCGTTCGTGTAAGCCGCGCATAGCACTCGCGAACCACTCCACTTAAAAAAATGGGTGATAGGTTGTGAGTGGAAACTTTCCGAATTTGCATTTGCTTTCCTTTTGACACATTCAACTAAACTATGTATTTGAAATTAGCACGTTTTACGTTGTTTGACACGGCTCAAAATGCTTTTTATTATTCTTTCCCTTATCTATCGCCCCTATTTTGCTAAGATCAGAGATGACTTGACACATGCGTAAATGCGCGGAAGGTTTTACATAAGAAAATCAGACAGTAATGAACAAAAAAAAGTAAATACATAAATTTAAGAAACAGTGAAACTTATTGGGGTGAGGAGTCCAGAGAAAGAAAGTTTTTTCCAATACGATCAATCTCTTTCTTTCTCAATGAAAGAGTAACATTTACAGAGAAAATTAAAACTCCACTTCTTGAACAAAGGCCGACAAAGATCGTATTAAAAGTTATTCAGTTTAAGAAAGTTTAAGTTAACAAATATTATTGGAATTACGAGTAAACGATCAAAATAAAAATGGGAATTGTTTTATCCTTAATGTATGCTTTCAGGGAGTGCCTTTAACTTTCAGCTTGCATCTTGTGGATCTTATAATTTTACAACTTTACTCATCCTTTGTGGGGGGGGGGGGGTTTTGATTTCAAAAAGTCTATAGTCTATAACTTTTGCTAGGCAAAAAAAATCAAGAAATAAAACATAAAATAATTAAATCTGTTGCTATTGGACTAAAACCAATTAACATGAAATACGTCTTAGAAAAATGAATAAAAACAACATACACTGCTGGTGAAATAAATTGTTAAATAAATAACTGAAATAAACTGTTGGTTTTACAATGTAATACCAGAAACAAAGCTTCCAGTTTAAAACTATAAAATACACAGTGATAAATTGTAAAATTAGCCGTTTTACAGTTTATTATTGTAAAATTAGCTGTATTATACTTAAGAACAACATTTAATTTTTGGCAGTGTACCAGCAAGACATCAAATTCCATAACATTCTCACCACATCTATTTTATGAATTGATAAAAAATTGCTGGATTAATTAGTAAATTACTCTATTATTTAGTAAATTGTTCAGTATCGTTCAAAAACAAACTCTCGAATATTCCACAAAAGGCCCTTTTCTACCAACAATTAATTTTCAGCCGTAATACTTAAAAACTTATTCCGATTCATAGACAAGAACAAGTGTTGGAGCAAGAAAGCCTTAAAATGTCTTTCTCTTCTGAGTTACAGCAGTTGTAAAGAAACAGAGATACAGGATGAGAAACATAAATGGTTATTGGTTACGCTTTTGATTTCGACACATCAAACAAGTATAATAGTCATGAGGACACGGGTCTATTTATTAGAAGCGACGATAATTATTCTATAGCAAACTTCTCAGGTCTTTATATTTTTCTGCATATGTAAAAGACCATGATTTACATGAAAAAATGACTTTCCTTTTAAAAAGAAATGCATCATTTTTTCATATTTGATTTTAAATGTTGTTGTGGCAAACTAAATTTAAAATGTAAAAAAAAAAAAAAAATGATAAATAAATAAATTACGTTCAGAACATGTTTAAAAGCACTAGGTAATAAATGGTCCTGACTACTTTCGTTTTTCCGTTATGAAATGTGAGATTTTTTCATAAAATTGCTAAAAGTTATTTTATCATATTAAATGTCTTTATTTATAAGATATTTTATACTACAAAGCAAGTGAATTGAAATGGTTTCTATTAATTTGTTAAATATCTTTATAGGTCTATTTTTTATAGAAAAAAAACCGGTACACTAGGGATCATAAGTCCTTTTAGTAATCAATATTTTTTTACTCGTTTCAAAGTAGAAACCGTATCATAGACAAATTTGAGTGATTACATGAGGCAACTAAAAAAATTGGTCTGTATTCTAGTTTTAAATAAACAATTTAATCTAATTTTGGGTCAAAAAAACAAATGAATATGTCAACCTTTTTTTTATTAGCTCTAGTTTTCAAGATGCATTAAAGCCCACAGGAGGAAAATTCCCAACAACCACCCATTGATTTTTTAAGGTAAATCTGAGAAGAAAAAATATTCTTTAGGACATATTGCACACCGAGAATGAAAGGAGCACATCTGTTCTTTTTTTTTTTTTTAGTCTATGGTAATTTAATACTACTTCTGTTTAAAAAGTGCCTGTTTCATTCTCAAAGTGCAATTCGTAATTGAATTGGTCCTATACTCTTAAATATTTTTTTCCAGAGATTGTCTTTATCCTATTTTATTTTCAATTGCTTCTTGTACGTCAAAAAAGGATCATCTCTTGCAATAATGCAGAAGTATTTGGCGAATATCAACTCGGCTTGATGACTCTAAAAAATATCTGCATTCCATTGCAAACATATCTTATGGAAACCTTTTCCTATGCTCATCGCTCACAGCTCCACAGGTTTCAGGAAAAAATCAAGTGAGGAAATGTCGTCCTCACACACACATTTATTGCTTCAATGATTACAAAACTTCGGCAGGATTTATTAAACTTTCTATGTTTACAGTTCTCGTCTGTTCTTATGCTTAGAAATACATGTAAGACATTCTTATAAGCTTTCAGGGTGTTTTTCATTTTCCCTACAAATTATTTACAAAATCAATGATCTCCATACATGTGCGCAATTGAAAGACCGTTGAAAATTCTTACCTTAACCTTTACTTCAATATATCGTGAGAATTTTCCTCTTAAGTTTTAGTAAACTATCTTTGTTCATTGCTTTCATGAAGTTCGTCATTATTCCCAGCAGAATGAGCATGGGTTGAAGCAATAAAATACTTCAAATACATACGTTTATACTTTATGTTATTTAAAAAGATCAAAACGTATCTTAAGAAATTGAGATTTATGTAAGACTACTAACTTAAGCATACAAAAACATTTTATCGATATTTTATGCTTTGTTATTAACTTAAATGTAGGGAAAAAGTTGCTTTTTCCAAAAGTAAAATGTGTTGGGTTTTTTTTATTGAATGCACGAAAGATCATCTATAGCATCTTGGAAAGCAAAAATAGAAAAGAATAAACTTCTTCAATACGTCAGTCACATACATATATTTCCCCCAGAGAAAGCCAGTTAAATTTACGCATTATTATTATTATTATTATTTTAGACAAAATAATAATGCAACTCAATCAATTAAACTTAAAATTAATAAATAACGTCAAAACTAATAAAAGTATTAATTAGCTACCAGCAAAGAAAAATATCAGTGGATGAGTACACTGTAAAACATGAATGTTGTTTTTAAAGTATTTAGTAATAAACTGTAAACTTCTAATTTTACACTAATAAACTCAAAATTGCTAACTTTACAGTACTAAACTATAAAATTGCTAATTTTACAATAATAAACTGTAACATTGCGAATTTTACAGTTTACTACAGTGCACTTTATAGTTTTAAATTGAAACCTCTGCTGCCAGTATTATACTGTTGTTTTTACAGTATAATACAGCTAAATTTTACGGCAATAATTTTTAAAATCTCTAACTTTACAGTAAGAAATTGTAAAATTGCTAGCTTTACAGTTTATTACTGTGCATTTTACAGTTTTAAATTGGAAGTGTAGTAAAACAAACTATTAATTGGCTACCATAAAATAAAATATTTATTTCTAAGTTGATGAATCACTAAACGTAAATTAACTAATCTTTCTACACATTTATTTCATAAATTCTTTATCAGATCCGAAAATGACGCCAATATTTACGCAGCCAACTCAGCGTTCAACCATCCGTAGCGTTTCCATTGGGGACGGGATGTCACGGTTCCACCACCAGGTGGCAGTTTATTACCCCCGCCCCAAAAACAATTTGGCGAACCAGCCCATCCTCCAGAGGCACATAAGAGAATTTTGACTGGAATGAAACCGAATGTGTGATACCAACTTGTGGCTACTCCTGGAACAAAGGACAAGGTGTTGAAGTGTCACCCAAACAGCAACCACGCTTAAACATCCAATTTAGTCTATATTAGTGAAAAAATGCGTGAAACGATAGGATGGATTTTTTAAGGACTACATGCACTTTTTCTGAGTGACTGCTAGTGGAAATTTTTTCGCGCAAAATACAACGAAATTTTCTCCAACTGTGGTTCTTGTTTCATTGGATATAACAGACTATTGAGGAGAGAAATTAGAAAACAAGCTGCCTTGTGATTACTCCAGTAAATGGTAAGTGGGGACAATGTTTCCTTTTGAAGTCTATGTAAAACAATACATTAGCAAAATGAAAATTATAACGAGGACTAAGGTTATGAAATCTCGTGTTGCTTCATGAGCTGAAATGATTCTTTTTTCTTTGGTTAGTTTTTTTCCATGTGCATTTCAATAATTTAAACAGCTTTTAAGCTCAAAAATGTTTATTATTAGCGATTGTAACCTAGTACAGCTGAAATAAACTGTCTAATTTTAAGGTGAGCAATTTTAGTAAAAGGGTAGAGAAAGAAGTTAGGCTTTAAACACCTTTGTTTTCATTTGAAGTAGTAAAGTTCTTACCCTGTAGGAATGTTTCAATTAAGCAACGTACCCTAGAATCCGAGACATTGATTCAAAAGGTATACGTGTGCTTAATCAAAACACATACTTGTAAAACATAAAAAGTGAAACATTTCTTCATCACGTAAAAGAAGAATCGGGAGTCCAGTTAGATATCCAGATAGTTTCAGACAAATACCATTTTTAATCAGGATGTCTTAGAAGACTAAATAGCCATTTTTCCTCACACAGCTTTCTGAAGGAAAGGAAAAAGAGGCCCACAGTTAACGTACTTCTGATATCATTTCCCCCCCCCCCTTTTTTTTTTTTTTTTGAAAAAAGTTTAAACTAAAGTTTTATTTGAATATTTTTTTTTTAAGTTTAGAATTTTCTTCTTTCATAAATTGTCATTTTTAGATACTTTTACTAAATTATGATAGAGGGGTCAAATGAAAAAGAAATTACATTTTTTCATCCGGAAAAAATACATTTGAGATACAAGTGCAGTCAGAATTTACTTTTTCTGAGTGGGGTCATAAAAGTCTATACCTGTAAATAAACTCCTGTATTAGTCTTGGTAATATATGTTAAAGCCGAAGAATTGAAGAAATTGACCTTCGAAATCTTCCCCTATTTCTGCAGTCCTGTTATTAGATCATGGAAAGCATAGGGAATAAAAACTAAAAATTTTAAACTTCGTAAATATTAAAAGTCACTCCGTCTGAATTATCTGAGATATTAAAATGTAACGAAACAAAGAACTTGAGAAAAAAAAACATGTTTTGAAATGAGAGATAATGTATGAGGAAGACGGATTTTCATTAACTACGCACGATTTTTTTTTTTTTTCAATAATGCTACTTATAAAATACTTCCAGAACAGATTTCCCGTCGTTATACATTTATCCACAAATTTTTAAAAGCACTTCTGAAAATGACAAACATAACAAAATATTTGATTAAAAAATATTAAGTATTAAAACTGAGAGTATTTAGCAAACGGGAGAAATAATTAATCAACCTATATGCTTGCCAAAAAAAAGTGCGTCATGGTATTTTCACTAGATTAATAATGCTATTAAAGTATGTTCGCCTCTGTCTGTCTGAAGCTTGAACTCCGAACGAGGTACCATTCGATTCAAAATTTTCAAGAAAAACAACAAGACCAACCACGTAATTGTACGACTTCAATTAGCTGAGATATTAATTAAAATTAAAATGTTTTTTTTAATTATTTGAACTATTTAAAATTCAAAGGCCCTTATTTCTATCCGTTGCCATTTTGAATACGTGTTACAATAAAGTTCGGACAATTGTTTTAAGAAAGACTTTGATTTTTTTCCGTTGCCATTTTGATTACGTATTACAACAAAGTTAATTTGTTGTAATACGTAACTGCTCTAACAATTATTTTTAGTTCGTTTTTTTTTTTTTTTTACTAATGGAATTATAAATTAACTTTTTCGTCATTTCTCTTTTATGCTAATTAATGACTTTTATTTTTTTCTTTTGCCATTTTGAAAATAAGGTGTTCTTAAATTCTAATGATGGTTTTTTGTTGGAATTTCTTTTCTAAATAATAATTTCAAAAAACCACATTTTTCGTCATTTCTTTTATTCTAATCAATAACTTTATTTATTTCTGTTGCCATTTTGAACATGTTAACAAATAAAATTCTAATTGATGTTTTTAGCAGGAACTTTTTTCGACTGCGATCCAAATATTAAAACAACTTTTTCGTTTAGAATTTTTCAGCTAATTTTACAGGAAGAAAGTGGTTTGGGACATTATGACTTAATTTGTATTTTTCGTTGTTTTAACCGAGGAATGCCTAATCTAATCTAGTTTCTAATCTAAACTACTTCGGTCGCAACATGATAATGCCAACGCTGGAGGCAATGTGCCCGTGGTGCAAAGTAAAACGAAGAAAACTATTGAATTTTCTTAAAATGTTTTTTAATTATAATGTATTTAAGAAACTCGAATGTTTGCCCTCAAAATTAGTTTTAATTTATTAAAGGTCTTTCCACTGCAAAAAATGAACTGTTGTTTTTACAGTATAATTCTGGCAGCCGAGGTTCCAATCTAAAACTGTAAAATGCACAGTAATAAACTGCAATGCTAGCAATTTTACACTTTATCTTACTGTAAAGTTAGCAGATTTACAGTTCATTGCCTAAAATTTAACTGTATTATATTGTAAGAACAACAGTATAATACTGGCAGCAGAGGTTCCCGTTTAAAACTATAAAATGTGCGGTAATAAACTGTAAAATTAACAATATTACAGTTTATTACTGTAAATTAGCAATTTGGCAGTTTATTAATGTAAAATTAGCAATTTTTAGTTTATTACTATAAAATTAGCTGCATTATACTGTAAAAACAACATTCATTTTTTACAATGCGTAGCGCAAGGGGAAAGTTAATGGCTAAAAGAGAACCACAAGATTAAGAGCTGGTGGAGGATGCTACTAATTTTTTACGATTCTATGAGTGTTAATAGGCTTTAAAACAAGTGTTTCTAGTTAACCTCTATTCTCTTACGGAGCACCTTTTTTTTCCTGGATAATTGTTTTAAAGTAATAAATCATATATAGGTGAACAGAAAAATAACTAGGTACGACTGCGCTTTTGTCTGTTATAAAAAAGATAAAATGTAACTCAATGGACAATATAAGAAAGTAAACATGAAAAATACTAAATATTTAAATATATCCGTTTAACAGCAAATTTCTTATGAAAACCAAAAGAATATTTTATGATAAAATCAAAAGGCTAATAAAATGTTTTAAACAGTTATAACGACTTTGAACTCTGCACTGAGAAAATATAACAATCGTAGGAAATGCTTTATGCAATTCTTCCTTTCCATTTAAGTATTTTCAACCTTAGAACAATTTTTCGATTTTTATTTAATTCTTTTATTTCATTTTGATGTTTTTTTTTTTTTTTTTTGACTAAGCGATATTTTTTAGATGTATTAAGCCACTTTTAATGCTTTTTTCGTCTTTCTTTTATTTTAACGGGAAAGTAAGCTAAAAATGTAGAAAACATTTATAAACAAACAAAAGAAAATTAGAATTTTAAGCGATTTATGTTTTCTTTAGGTAGAAAACTTCTACAACTGTCCATATTTGTTACAAATGTCAATGTGCTTGAACTTTCCACCTCTGTAGTCTTTCAGAATAAGCGACTTAAATAACATTCACTTCCCTTCTTAATTGAAATCAAAGCCGTTAACTTATCTAAAGCAGAAAAACATAGCAGAGAGCCGTTTCTCAAAAATGGTGGGTTATGGGGGAGCCTACTTAATGGAGTAGCCATTTTTCCTCGAAAAAATATTCTAATGAGCGAAATATTCTATTATGCGGGATCAAAACAATATAGTATTGAGACATTCCATACCAATTCGCCTAATGAAGGTTGCATGACCGACTCGGATTTTCCTTAAATTTGGCACACAGCTTGATTATATAGAGGCATGGAAAAGTCAAAGTTTTTAGGTTTCTGCTCCACATATTTTCTGAGATACAGACCCTCAAAGTTAGTCCGCCCACTCAAAATACTAAGAGATTGATGGAATTTAATCATTTTTTGTAAAAAAATGTACTCATGCAATATAAAAGTGTTAGGTATCTATGGAAACAAGTTACTCCAGGCCATGGGTGCAAGTTAAGCCATGCTTCCAAGACGGAAAAAATTTGACCCCCCCCCTCCCATGCATACCCAAGAAAAT
Source organism: Uloborus plumipes (assembly GCA_038373865.1). NCBI lineage: Eukaryota > Metazoa > Arthropoda > Arachnida > Araneae > Uloboridae > Uloborus > Uloborus plumipes. Next base: position 100,886 of record JAXGGA010003367.1, read on the forward strand.
AAACAAAAAAAATACATTTATTGTTCATTAAATTGCCTAAACGGTGGGGGGGGGGGCTTAATTTTACTTTTAGCAGCAAGATCATAGTTTTAAGAAAAGTGATCGAGAGTGGGGGGGGGGGGGGATATTTGTCGAGCCTTTAGTTCAAAAAACCTATTTTTAGACGATGTTTAGTGATATTAGGATAAGGTGGGGGCAATTTTGACGACGTTAGAGGAGGAGGCACAGAAAACGAAATCCTAAAAACGAAATTGTAGGTCATATTTGATGAAGTTAAGGGAAGGGAATGTATGGGGTCGAAGAGAATCAACACCGACAAAGGAATTATGCCATTGCAGTTCATTTATTCAGAAAGAGAAAGAAAGGCTTCAATACAAATAGTTTTGGATTGGAATAATGATTAAAGTGTACTTTTAAGAAATCTGATTTTAAATTCCCATCAGTTTTGTTTTCTTTGGAAGTAAATATTGAAGGAATGAGATCGATTTTTTTCCGTCCCATGGTCCGTCTTGGCGATTTTGTCAAGACGGAAATCCGTCCTGAGACGGAAGGTCTTGCATCCATGCTCCAGGCATTCAGAAAAAAATATTAGAATATTTATAATGAACATTGTTAAGGTACAGGGCTCTTTGAAGTTACCACCACAAACACATGGATTTTGCCGATTTTGCTAAAATTGAGGAATTTATTCCAAAAAAAGGAAGACATAACCAAAGGTTTACTCACTTTCTGGTAGTGTACAGATGTTTACTGTAAATACTTACACAATGCATAACTTGGGTTTCTCACTCCTTTTTCGAAATATTTAAGCTTAACGACAAGCCATAAGGCAAAAACATGCGATTTTGGCTATCTTGGTAGCCATTTTTCTCATAAAGGGGGAGCAGTAGAAACTTTATTTTTTTTAAATAATCTACTGAGATATGTTAGCTGTTCACAGGAAAATAGTTTACTTTTGGTTATTTCTTGTATTAAGAAATATCCTGCTGACAGTATTTGCATGTTTTTTCGCGACAACCAGATGCATGTGTTCCTCCTCTCATAGAATTAAAATTAATTAAACCAAAAAAAATGATATATTTATTAATAGCTGTATTATCTACTCAATATTTCATGAAATCTAATTTATTAAATCATTGAACAACAAATTAGATATTTGATGAAAACAAGAAATATAATTTCTCCATTGCCTGAGCATTATGAATTTTACTAAAATTTCTTGAAAAATAAATTACAATAAAGAAGCTTTAAATATTTATCTCATAAGCAATAAACCATCTTGTGATTGGGATATTCCTGATTGTCTCTAAACAGGAAGATACCCTTGTTCTTTGTTGCTTTATTACTTTGTAGAAAATATAATGTATGCTTCATGGTATCTGTGAACTAGTATTTTAGTGAGTAAAGTTATTCTTGTCAGTTTTGATCAGTGCTCGGCATATGTCCATTTTGTAAAGATCAGTATAAGACTAAATAAATCGTACTAATTTTAATTCTTTAACCATTGCTTTATATTAAAATATTTATTTTTGTAAATATTTAACTGTCAATAAGATAAAATAGAATTCGATGTCTAAATTAATAGGCCTTTATCACCATCCTCAGTTAGTAGCGCATTAAATGAATTTTGTCATAAAATAGCCTACGTCAAGAGAAAAAGCCTCATTTATTTTCCTGATATTCTTGTGATATTCAAGAAATCCTGCCATTAAAAACAGGAATATCCCAACTACAAGATTGGATATTGCTTATGAGATAAATATTTAGAGCTCCTTTATTTTAACTGATTTTTCAAGAAATTATTTAGTACTTTATTACCCCCCTTGTAAATGAATAATGCTCAGGCATCGGAGAAATACTATTTCTTGTTTTCATCAAATATCTAATTTATTGTTCAATGATTTAACAAATTAAATTTCATGGCATATTGGGTAGATAATACAGCTAGTAATAAATACATCATTATTTTCTGGTTTAATTAATTTTTAGTCTACGAGAGGGGAACACATGCATATGGTCGTCGCAAAAAACATGCATATACTGTCAGCAGGTTATCTCTTAATGCAAGAAATAACCAAAAGTAAACTCTTTTCCTATGAATAGCTAACATATCAGTAGCTTATTACTTTCTTCTGTATCTAATATATAGAAGAAAGAATTGGATTCGTGAAAATTTTCGAATGTCGAATTTTGACGGAATTGCACGTTTTGAGGTGCGCTGAGTCCATTTCGATCATTTTTGGAAAATGTCTGTCTGTGTGTGTGTGTGAGTCTGTATGTGTGTGACCAGTTTTTGTGGCCGCGCTAGAGCAAAAACTACTGCATGAAATGGAACAAAAATTTTTGCACATATGTACCACTATGTGAACTGGTGCACCTGACTTTTTTTAGCGAATTCCTCCAAGGGGGGTGGAGCAATCGCACGTGTTCTGTGCGGGGGTGATTGCTACATCTCAGGAAGTAACCGGCGGAATCAAACGAAAATTGGTCCATAGATAGACCCTATTAAGTACAGGTGCTGATTTAATTTGTGTTAATACCTCGAAGGGGGGTGGAGCAATCGCACGTGTTCTGCGCGGGGGTGATTGCTATATCTCAGGAAGTAACCGACGGAATCAAACGAAAATTGGTTCATACGTAGACCCCATTGAGTACAGGTGCTGATTTAATTTGTGTGTCAATATCTCAAAGGGGGTGGAGCAATCAAAAGTGCTTATTTTGTCATTGCACCTACTGATCGGAAATATTGCTGCGATTTGAATGAAATTTGGAATAACACTAACTCAATATGGAAGCAAGCATCGATTAAATTTTGGCGCCAATCGCCCCAGGGAGAGGGTGGGGTGATTTTTGCGCTTAGTCAACAATGCGAAAAATTAATTCATTGAAAAATCGCTTTCACGCTATTTAATTATCAAAACATCTGAAAACTTTCAATGATTTGAAATTTTTAACTGTTGCCAATTTCTTTTTACTAACAAATAAAATGCTTGCAATTAATCTAAACAAGGCTTTTGCAATGATTTCCAATTTCGCTCATTGATTCTGCATCTGCAGAGGTTATTACGATAATTGGGAAATTGGAGTTGTCTCCAATTATTCGGGCGAGTAGGTATTTTATTTTGTAACCGGAATTCATAAGATAGATATAGAAGAAAGTTTCGTGACGGCCAC